>AYLM01002702.1:0-16840 GCA_001625345.1 Cairneyella variabilis | reverse complement strand
TTGATCGAATGCCTATTGTACAAAGATCTAAAGCTAGAGATAGAAGAAGGGAGGGGAAATGCCCTGACCATATAGCCGGATGGTGGATCACATGATATAGTGGGGAATCAGGGCAAGGTCTAAACCGCTGCTCTAACAGTATATTTATAGCTATAATAAAATAGTAATAATTATTAGTCTTAATATATGCCTTCTAAAGTTATTAGTAAGCTATATTAGAACCTATTGTTACGGTTACTTGATCTTTACGTCACGTGATGTAGCTCTTCTCGGCAGACTGCCTCCTTGGCTATTCAAAGCAGTTTACCTCCCACTTATCTTATATGCTGCGATCAAACGGTAATAATTAACTTAACTAATTATAAATTAAGGGAGTAAGAAGCCTATATATAGAGAGAGGAGAGAGAGAGAGCCACTTAAAGTGGATCCACTTACGTGAGATGATAAGCTAGAAATAGGAGTGCTATGGTGGTCATTTGTGTGGTGTAATTAATTGAATAAGGAATTTTACCCCAACAAATATAAATCACTCTGTGATTTAAAGGCATTCAACCCTCGGGTTCGTCCTTGTCTAGTTCAAATTGTTATGTTAAAACTAACAATTTTCCTAGTCGTCTAGTTGGTTTATGGCGTGTACGTTGCAATCCATCTTGAAAATCGAGGAAATCCTTTACTAACTCCATTCTTAGCCGGCTGTAATGTTTCAGTCTCACCGGAATGGTTCGTGCGCACAAGTATTATTGCTCTCAGTCAATTGCTAACAATTGAAAAAGTCGCGCGTTCGACTCGCGCCTGAGGGACATCTTAAAATCATTTTTTTGCAATTTTTTTTTTAAGCCCCTAGTGGTGCTTTTAATTAACGAGCAAGCGAAGCTCGCTAAAACCTCAAACGGAACTTGTACGAATGCTGGGGCGGTGGCACTGACATTTTGCGCAGAACCCAAGACCATACCGAGCCATCGTTCTTCGAGGTCCTTGCAAAGATTCAAGTTGACCCAATGCGCAATAGACTGTCTTCTTGTTTTGTCATTTGCAAGACAGTGCATCCTGCTTAGTGTTTGTTGGAAGGATATCCGTAGGTATCGGGACCGTCCTTGCACCTCAGAGCTGTTTACTCGTAGCAGCGGATACCCGTGTTCTCACAGCCCTTGTGCGAAGTGTACCTCTTGTCCGATGCTTTCGATCAACTTTTAGACGAACCTGCGAATCATATTCTTCCTGGAAGACTTCGCGACGTTGGAAGTTTGAGACAGGCAAGGGATTGCGGAAGTCCGCAATGCTGTGCCCCAGGAAATGTCCATGCATTCATGCCAATATTCGCGGGGAACTGAGACCGAAACCGCATTTCTGTACTCTCCCCCTCCCTAAATAAATGTAATAGTGGGCCCTTGTCGACCGGGGGATTTGGTAGGTAGAATGTCTGTGCTCTAAGGCCCACTGTTACATTTATTTAGGGGAAGGGGGGAGAGTAAGGACAAGGGAGTGTGCTCATTACGAAGTTTTGGGAGGCGAAGCATGGGCGATGGCAAGGGTTGTCAGTCGCCGAAATGAGACGAACTGATTCCTCAGTTTGGCTTAGAGATCTTCATTTTTTTGTTCTGTTTCTTGTGTTGCCTTGCGGTTTGTTAAATCTATTTTTGTTATGATTTCTGTTTGAGAATGAACCCTCGAGCCAGATTACGCCGCCTGCGGAACCGTTCTCAGCCTTAAGAGGAAACAAGCTTTTCGGCAGCACTATAGTTCTGCCTAAAAGGTGGCCATCACCCTTGCCAAGTCATTTCCCGTCTCCCTGGCAGCCACATTTTTTGGGGAAATTGCCTGCGGCCCCCAAAAGCTCGGAAGATACGAAATGATAAATGCAACTCGGTTTCCGTGTTACTTTGGCTTATGGATTTTGTCTGACATTTGTCTGTCTTCCATCTTACTGTAAGCTATCGTCTACGTCTTTCCACAGCGGATAAGTTTACAATGCATCACGCAATGGAGGAAGCGGCTCAAAAGACCACTGTTGAAATCACCCAGACTCCCGTCACACCCTGGTTCGACCTGACGCCTACAGACCGTGGCACCCCAAAGGAGTCACCGAAAAAAACCAGACGACCAATATGGTGCCGCAAGACTCCCCAAGAGCTAGTGGAGAGAGACATCTCACATGAGTTCAGTGGCAAGCTGGGTTTTAACGGCATGTGGTTTCATCGACCCGTGAAGCAACCGAGTCTCAACTCCTATGACAACGCTGCTTGTCTCGAGTCGGACGAGAAGGGAAGATACATCTACCGCAATGCCCTTGGGCAGATGTATCATAAGTACGAAGACGTCGCGACATACCTGAGTCCCACCAATATACGCCCGAGGCGGTTGATCGTCCAAGCCACCGACCACGTTCTTAGAGACCAGAAGCAATTCGGAGACTGGAGACGCAAAAAGCTCAAAGGATCTGTCCCGCAGACGCTGAAGGTGGCTGAGTGGGCACTGAAGCCCGCAAACCCGGACAAGAATGGACATGTCCATGTCTTGGGTCGGCTTCACTCTCTGCTCAGGGTCATCCTTGTGGCATTTCCTCTTCAAATAATGATGTGCTTGCCCACGAATCCTGGATGGGCGGATGGCGATATCCAGGACAACTACACAGATTTTCCGGGCTACCACTGGAGATGGCCTAAGTACGCAGCGAACCCCCTGGACGAGCGCCCCGGAGCACGCATTACTGATGAATCACTTCAAAAGAAGTCCTCGCGGAACCGCATGCTCAGACCTCGACAACTAATTGTCCTGAAACGTGGGAAATGGATATTGGACTCAAACCCACCCACGGATCTCTCATACATGTTCATCAGCTATACGAATAGACATTTCGACACCGACAATTCGGAATCTGGCCGGAGGATGATTGAAGAGATGGCAGCCTTCGCGACTTTGAAGGCTGGTAAAAAGGCATATTGGCTCGACTTCAGATGTCGTTCCCCTGAAAAAGGAAATGAACTCGATGGCGACGTGTACCGTATGTGCGATATGATTCGAGGCTCATATCGAGTTGTTGTCATGCTCAAGGCCAATAAGGAAGAGTTGAAAGCAGAGTGGGGAGACCGAATGTGGACTCTTCCTGAAGGACTTTTGGCACCTGGCAAAGACGTCTATTTCTGCTCACCCACCGAAACATCGCCCGAGGACGAAGATGCTCTGTCCAGCTTTGAAGTCCATTCTATGAGCAAAGTCGAGATGACCGCCACTGTGTGGAAAGACAATGTCAAGGATGGGGAAGACGGAGGTTCTACACGTTTACTTGCTGAGCATTTCATGGGTGAATTGCCGCTGTCTCGCCTCGAGATATTTTCCAACGCCATCGCTGCCCTCGGAGAGCGTTTCTTCAACAACTATCAAGCCTTTTCTAGTGCAGATGTAGCCTATGCCCTAATGGGTCTGCTCCACTATCGCATCGAGAGAGCAGAACACGACACCCTCTTCCAAGCCATCGCCCGTCTCTCCCTCGCCAACGACAGCGACAAACTCATCGAGCGCATGCTATGTCTCTTCCCCAGATCGCCGGAGGCTAGGCTCTCCCGTCAGACCTCGGCGTTCGAGAAGCTTGCTGAGCCAGACCAGTACTCCACTCATCTTTGGGACATCGAGCCTGAATGCCAACTCGTTGGCGTTGCTGAAGAAGACAATACCATCATCATCGATAATTGCAAAGCCCTTCATATTCGTTGGAAGAACTTCCCGCGCATGAGTGTGATCCGCCACTGGGGCATGAAGAAACTTTTCGCGGAATTCTTCATTCTTGCTGGTGCTTGGTGGTTATGGAATGGCATCACGCTGACCGTCACTTATGCACCCTTTTTCTACGACTCCGCGAGCTTGAGCCCGACGCTCAATCTTGTGCTTAAGTGGCTAGTCGGTGCTTTCTTCATGGTCGGTGCACTTCTGAGTTTTGCAGGACCGCACTCAGTGCGTAGACTCTATGGCGGGAAGGTGTTGCAGAGCTCGCCGAACTTGATCGCGTTTGAAGGCGTTATGCCTTCGTCTAAACTTGAGCCTTTGATCTTCGGCAACAACTGCGGGAGACTCAGCTACGAGCCCTCGTCTACACCGTTTTCCCTCGCATATCGCGACCCGAAAGAACGCATAGGCCTTGAGCCGACTTGGATCAGAGACTCGCTTACTAATGTGCAAGGTCTGCTTGATATGGAAGCCAAGCTTCCTAAAGGTCATCGTCTCTTCACTCTCGTGGATACAGGTGGTCTATCAATTATTGTGTTCTCTGCCGTGAGACCACCGACGGTGGCACTCCTTGCGGGAAGGGAAGGTGGTATGTTGAGAGCGGTACTCTGTAGCTGGCGGTTTGGAAACGACTGTTTGGAGAGAGAGACGGTGATCCGGATGCCGAGTGACGTCTTTGAGGGCGCGAGTGCGAAGAGTTGGTTGAAGGTAAGCTTAGGCAGCCTTTAATTCGAGGTTGGATTGAAAATTTTTTTTTTTTTTTTTTTCAATGTGCATCTTTATTTCGGAATGGATTTTTCTGAGGTCTGGATGCGTTTGAGGTTGTGATGGTTTGCTCTCGTGCTTCTGAAGGTCTGGATATCTTCGCAATCTAGATAACTTTTGATGTGGAAATATTTTTGAATTCTAGACATTTCTGAGATCTAGAAATTTTTGAAACTTAAATCTGCCTGTTATTTACTTGTGAACCATATTTCAAGTTTGCACACCTACTGTAGCTCTTGATGCAGGAATGGTCGTCTGGTATTCTCAAACTGAATAGTGTTACAACCAAGATTTTTCCTGAAATCAACGATCTTGTATTTGGCTGCACAGCTGGAACGCCTATCGCTATGCAGTATCTACCCCCGTAACGCCGGTCGTGCTATGTAAGATTTACTCATACAGTCATGTCTCGTGAGAATCTTTGCGTCATGAAAATCTCTCCCACTCAGGGTCGGCCTCATGGTTCAGCAATGTGGTATCCACCCCATAGCCCAGTATTTGCTCCTCCGAAACCCAACCCTCCTCGTACACATAAGTGAGAACCTCAGACGCGGTCTCGAAAGCCCCTTTCTTCGTTCGGGGGTTTAGCTTCCGGCTTAACTCCTTTGTATCCTGCTCAAATGTCTTGAAATCGTCCTCAGACACAGATATCTTCTTCGAATTGTAAGCCTTTATGAACCATTCAAACAGCAGTCGGATCCAGAGAACGTTGCTGTATGGTATATGTGCGCTCCAAGTACGCCCGTTGTTCTTCTGCCGGGACTCTTCGTTATGCCAAGATCTCGGATGAGAGTGGCGACCTCCTTCGAAAAGATGGGTGCGCATACTGTAAGCAGAATATTAGCACAGAATGCTTTAGTTTGGTGGATGCACTGTACTCACCGCCGATAAATATCGTACTGCATACCTGCGATGCCTCTGTCTTGTCCTAGGAAAAGACTGAGGTCGTCGTCCAAGTTGCAGAAGACAATCTCCCCTCCTGGAAGCTTGGCTCGGGATAATCCATAGTCTATAATGGTAACTTCTAGGCCAGAGAAGCCGAATTTCAGATTTCCTTTTTGGTTATCGTCGTAGGGTATGAAATCTTCTTCGACTCGGACGCAAATGTTGTTTTCGTGCAAATCTCGATGCTGCGGGCATTAGAGAAAGGGGCACAGAAGTGGAGAGGAGCTTGAACAGAGCTTACCTCGAACTCAAATGCAGTCTCGGCTCGTGCAAGGGCCATAATTGTACCGAGCAGCACGTCCCAGATTTGATGCATACTCGTAACTTTAAAGCTCTCAAGGTCTATGCCAGCATCGCCTAGCTCAATGACAACAAAGGTAGAAGCCTCGTTGTACTTGGTGGGATGCAGGAAAAAAGACTCCTCCTTTATATTCGCGTGATAGAGGTCGAAGGCTTCGGTAATGGCTTGACAGGGCTTGCCCCTAACGACGTGGAGGTCCTTGAAAGTAACGAATCCAGGTACCTCCGTCAGTGCGTTCATGATTCGGATTTCAGAGACAACATTCTCGATCTTGCTAGCGGAGGAAATTTTGTGAGATTGAGGATCGGTTTCCATTTGTAGCTGCATGATTTTGATGATGGAGGTAGAAGAGGAGCCATGATCGGAACCAGAATCCGCGATGCGAAACACTTCAGCGTACGATGCTTCGGCTATCTTGACAACAGAAACATTCGTGGGAATGACATCGCTCCATTGGCTGATTCTCAGAATTTTGCTGAAGTCATTGAGGTAAACCTTGGAAAGGGGCTGTAACTCGAGAGGAATTTCAGGGGTTGGGTGGGACGCTGGTCGCTTAATATGCTCGGCGGGCAACTCGCTCCGAATGCTGAGTGCATTCAACTGCGATGTGATGTCTGAGAGAGGGCCAGAATCAATAGCAGAGGGTCCAGGAGCATCTCTACCAAAGATAGCAGCAGCTCTGCGGGACGCACTGGGCGCCTTGGTGCCATAGGTACGGCGCATGGTGGATGATATCTCACTATGATCCTGAATCAGCACTTGACCAAAAAATTCTGAAGAGCAAAAATATTTTGGCTCGACGCCCATATGAGAATCGTGCGCCCAGTAAGCAACCCCGGCCATACATGCAATGGAATCGCTGAGTGGAGGTCGGACTGTTACAGCTTGCAACAGGTACTCATGAATGAGAGATAAAGACTCCGAAGAGGGCGTAAACAAACAGAATACACACCTGTCAAGCAATGGCTGTTCTGAGGAGCTTGAAAGAGGTTAGTAAATTATTTCTTCCAAAGTACTAGATAAATACTCACAAAGCTGAAGTGGTTCTCTTCAGACGGACCAATGCAGCTGCAAATAATCTCACGGAGTGTGTGCCAGAATTCATGGCGACTCATCTCGGCAGGGGCGGGTAATCTTCGGTTGTTGTTGTTGGAGTGATCGGAACGGTACAAGATGGTGAAGCTGGAATCGGTAAGTGGCGGGTAATCTTCGGTTGCTGTTGTTGTTGGCGCAATCGGATCGGTGAAACTTTTCACCGAGGGTGAAGAAGAACATTTGGAAGCGACGCTAGTGCACACTAGCTCGGCGCTAATTTTTTTAGCTTCACCTGCCTCAACACCAGCTGTCCGTCCGAACTTCTTCTCACAAGACAACTGGTTAACATCAATTGACTTACCAATTGTCGAGATGGCGGCATTGTTCAATAGCCTTTTTGGAGGCTCCAAGCCGTCCGCAGCTCCAGTTCCTGCTGGTGATGCTGGTAAGTCATCTTGCGCATCACAACTGATAACAACTAACCTTCATGCCTGCAGACTTTGCCGACTTTGCAGGAGCTCCAGAGCCAGCTCCGGCAGCCTTTTCTCCCGTGCCAACAACTCCAAGCTTTGGCGCAGGAGCTGTGCCAACTGGTCGTGCAGTTCCTTACACGGCGTGGTACAATATCCATGAGCGTTACTCTCTGAGCGATTTCAAGCAGGAAGGTGTGATTCTCGGTTTGATTGTTGTCATCATCATAATCCACCTGTGGGGTACAAGCACAAACCGCAAGAAGGCAAAGAAATGGATTGCTGCGCATGCGCCTATCCTTCAAAAGGAGTTTGCGCTCGTTGGATTCGGAGGTCGCAGAGCCACCGGGGATGAGGAGCTTGAGAACGAGGCGAAGAGCTTGGCGACTGACACCCTCGAGCTTCCCGAGGATGTTTTGAAGGAGAAATCTCCCCAAGAGTTTGCGACTTATGCTACTGGACGCCAGAATGTCGCATTCCTCGATGTCAACCTTACCCTGCTCAAGCGATATAGCCCCCTATCCATGATCGCGGAGTATGGCATGAGCCTTTTCTTCGACACCATGGCTGCGCCAAGTGAGCACATGGAGGCGATTCTGTACCCGTTTGATGGAAGGGAGGCCGTCAGTGTTCCCGGTCAAGCCCCAGGTGCCCATGAGCTCCGCAAAGACACCAAGAGCAGCTATGATAACTTCGTCTGGGCTGTGGTGAACAAGGAAACCATGAAGCAACTCCGCGATGACCGATATGATGTCTCTATCACCACTACCAAGGACAGTCCAAAGCTTCCCAACTGGACCACTGTCATGAGCGAGAGTGCAGAAATTACCGACTTCCTTCTGACCCCTGAGTTGATTAAGGCGATCGAGAGCGCGGGAGATTTGTTGAACCACCTGATCATTACTGATCAGCCTATCGACCAACCCCAGAAGTAAGTTTCACAGAAATACTCCTTTCCTTGTCATATGCTGACGAGCGACTTCCAGGCTCAACGAGACCGTCCCCAAGAAGCGTATTTACCTGTCCATGAGACTCCCATCATCTGGCGACTACTCTAGCATCCTGCCTCTCTTCCAATACTTCATTCGATTGACCGATACCCTCGTCCAATCTGCGCATTTCCGTCCCGAAGTCTTGCGCAAGGTCCGCACTACTCGCGAGGATACAATCCGTAGATTGCAGAAGGCCGACGAGGAGGAGAAAGCTGAAGAGCGCAACTTGGAGAAGGAGAAGGCTAAGAAATTGAAGCGAGATGCTGAGCTCAAGTCTCTTGATGCCAAAGGACAGAAAAAATACCTCGAAAAGGAAAAGGAACGAGAGATGAAGAAAAGCCAGAAGAAGATGACTTCAAGGGGATGATCTCATTGTCTCGGGAGGCCAAAACAAAATGTATAATTGTGTACAGCGGGAAATCCATCTTTGGTGGAGGGTATTTACCGAATACACTCATCAGAGTCGTACATTCTTTAGTATGTACTTCACCTGCGAATAATTCATTGCAAAAACATACTCTACACACCAGTTGGAATGTGACATGGATATCGAGCCATGCAAGTGCATAGTTCGAATCTTCTCTTTCATTTCATCGATTGATGTTTCGCTATTTAGACTTCGTTGGGAATAACGACTATGAGGCAAAGTCACGACGGCAGCGGGTCAATATTTGTCACAGAATCTGTCAATCAATTCGCTATCTTCGCTAATAACGCGGAACTTCTGTCAAATACGGGATGATACTAGGACGTACGATGATCTGGAGACACTGAAGCAGGCTCTCCAAGGTATGCCAATGCCGAGTCTGCGATTGATCTCTGTAGCAAAATTTCCTCCCTTTCCATTTCTTCTTGTCCACCAAGTGCTGGCGATTCGCATTCCAGGGATGGTGTGGGCTCCGCCGCTGGAGGCTCTGTTTCTTCTTCCGCCACACCTACAGCCCAGTCTTTCCATCTCCATCTCTCAACTCTCCAATGCTCGGTCTCCAACCCCGGGTCGTCGATTATTTCCACTGCTCGAGGCTGCACTGCCCTGTTTTCTGCGTTGCGACGTTCTTCGAACAATGTTTCGAAATCTTTTAAAGTGTTCGGCACTGGAGGGCTGCGCAGTCCTCCAGTATCCTGTTCTGGGTTGAGAATGTCGGGGTATTTCTTTGCCATACTGTGTACGGCAGTTTGATTCTGGATGGCAGGTCGAACCTGGACGGCAGTTTGGATCTGACTAGGAGCTTGACTCTGGATGGGAGCTTGGTTTGGCACAGGGTTTTGATTCGTTATGGTGGATTGAGTTTGAATCGATTGCTGAAGCCCTAGCCTAGACCCTACAGCTCTAAGACGCTCTTCTCTGAGCATCTTCCTGTTGTGTGTCCAATATGAAGACCTCATCCACGATACAATCTCGCGATGAGAGTCCATCCAATCACCGGTTATGGCCCACTGATCATGGGGAGTGCTCCATCTCTCCTTTGCTCGAAGGATATATTCATCCTCAATCTATTTCCAGACGACAGGGTTTGGCCAGTCATTGGTTTGGAATCGATGGTAGATCGAGTGCATTATCTGGCCCCGAATTTTCTTTCCAAGTCAGCAAGGAAAACATGACAGAGGGATAGAAAATAGGTTTCGGACACACCAAGTAGAACCGCCAATATTTGTCTTCGTTCCATTCATTCTGGCTTGAGATCTTGAAGAGCTTCTCCCGGACCTCGGCAGGGTTCGAGCTGGCGCTTACAGCTGGCGGGAACGAGCTAGATTTTGCCATTGCATCCCTCGCGAGCTGGCTAGGCAAAACCAAGGCAACTGGAAAGCTCAATTGGAGATCAAATATAAGTGCAGATGCGGCGGAAATGGCGAGGCTGAACACAGCTTCCCAAACAGACATTGTGTGTCAGCCATGGTTCAGTCGCGCGTGGTAATATTTGGAATGCCTTCCGAGTGGCTTCGGATGCTTTACTGCCTATTAAATCTTAGATCGTGGTTGAAAAAGCACTTAAAGTTGCATTCAACGGCAAAATCAAGTTATTGAGACAAATTTGGCACCCAAGTGCATCTCGTTTGTATGGTTGCATGTCCACGTCTGTCCAAAAGCCCAACCACAACCAAGCAACCCAAAAGGATGGAGACACAGCGCAGTACTAGAGTAGAGATCGTCATTTCCTGTCTTTTATAATCAAATTCCAGGTCTTTCTTACTGGTTGTGCTTCATCCGATCGTTTGGCCGGACGACCCATGGCGGAAAACGTAAACTCATGGCACTGCTGAAGGTTCAGGCAATCTATGTTTACTAGAAACATATTCTTTTACTCGAATGAGATTAATTTGACTTCCACTTATACTTGACTCCTCTTTCTAGATACTCTTATAACTGATATCATTAGTCAATACTACCTGTTTAATAAGTGGCCGGTAAATTCGCATATACACATGATAACCAATTACAGCGGAGCACTGTGGGATGGTAGAGGCTCCCGGGAAGTTTAAAGAGTGGCGCGAAAGTTCTTGAAGCAAGAGAGGGAGGCTTGAGGCTCGGAAATAACCGAGTCTGCTGTGCACACCCATTGATTGGACACGCTGGTACATATTTGGCGGGCGCTTTATTTTTGCTGCCACACCACCCTTAAAGCATAAGCCATTTCTGAACTTTGTCTGCCAAACCACTCTCAAAGCCTAAACCAATTCCTACCACACCGCTTTCAAAGCCTAAGCCATTTCTGAACTTGTCTGCCACACCATCCTCAAAGTTACTAGATTTTGGCGCAATTTGGGTGATCATTTTGGCTCCCTCCTCGGCAGAAGACCAAAACCATACCCTCCTCCACATACGGCCATGCCCCTCGAAAACGGCCGCTCTCCCTGAAAAACGATTCTCAGGGTCAAATCGATCCTCATGTTCCATCGCCATTCTTTTTCTATGCTCTTCCTCTTCTCAACAACAGTCACTATAAGTTTGAGCGTTAATCAACCTCGTCTTTTTCAGCCAGATAGATTTCCTCTTCCTCTTCCACATAGTGAATACGAGTCTTCGGTGTTGACTGTCTACATCAGTCTACACCTCCTTCGTCATGCCAATCTACCAGTTTTTGCTCGACCTTCTTAGGACAGTAGCTACCAATACCACCTATATGCTTCTTAACATTTTCTTTTTCTCTTCCTTTTTTTTGTTCTCTTTATATACTTAACGACAATCGAGTGACAGTGACCTTGCCCATCCCTCGATCCTTTGCCACCCGAAACTGGACCATTCAATGCTTCGAAACAGATAACGTCATAATTTCGAATATCTGTTGACAAAAAATTTTGAGCTATTATATATAAAGCGTGGGCAACATCTCTCCTGAAGACTATATTAATGCCGAACAAGACTAAAACGAATAAGACGCCAAATCCTCTGGGATATGCTCAAGGATAGACCGTTCTCTTGTTTGAAACCCGAGCATCTCAGCACGATCTCCTCTCATAAGCATATTCGCACCGATCAGCTTCGGGACTTCTCCTTCTCCTGCCTCTTCAAAGGGTACACTTCTGGGCTCAGCATCAGGCAGGACTCCTTTGCTATGCAATGTCTTTGCAAGAACAGTGGCCACATCCTTCCAAGTAACCCTCTCGCTGTAGATATTGTACCATCGGCTCTCTGCTGGACCAGTCACCTCCTTTTGAGCAACTGCTAAGTCGATGATCTTGTAAATGAACGTGAGCGCGTCGTTAACGTGGATCTAGATCACGGAACATCGGAGTCAGTGATCACTTCAATAAAGAGCTAAGGAAATTCAGAGGAAATTCTTACCGTACTCAGTATAGCACTGCCATCCCCAACGTAGGGAACATATCCAAGGGAAATCGCATTCCCGGTTAGAATTTTGTATCCAACACCAAGCGAGGAGAATGGACTTGGAGCAGAGCCGTAGGTCAACGCTTCGCAGACAATGTATGTTTTAATGCTACCCTCATTTCCGGCGTCGAGAATGCTGGCAAAAAGAAAGATGTCAGTTCTATCTCGAATCTAAGTCGCACTGGAGACGATTCATGCTTACACTCTGTCCGCCCCTCCATTGAGCATACTAGGGCCGACTTGCTTGATATCATCTTCATTCATATCCTGTCAATGTGTTTAGCAAGATCCTGGCTTGCGTCAAGGCTTAAAGCAGAGGGCATATCTGCAACTTACATTCCAGACCTTGCTCGTGGGACTGAACTTCCCATCCGTTCTGCGATCAATGAAATTGCCACCTCCGCTGATGTGGATCAATGTCCCCTTCTCAGTACCCTTTCTTCGCTTCATGCCATCGACAATCGCTTTGCTGAGGTCTGGGTCGAAAGAAGATCCGCTATTGATCACGACCTCGTGCTCGGCGGCAAGAGCGCTGAGTTTAGTGGTGTCTTCGAAAGTTCCATGAACAATTTTGTCTGCCTTCACAACGGTGTTGAAATAATTATCCGCTTCAGGATTGCGAAGGTAGACCGTGAGTGGCCAGTCAGGATGCGTCTCCTTTAGATGTCGAGAGATTGAAGCTGTGCAGCCACTTGTTAGCTGTAATTGCATGAAGAGTACACTCGTGGGGATAAGCTAACGCCCAAGTAAGCCGGTAGCACCGATGAGAAGCACAGAAGGCATTGCGGGCAGATTTGTTCTGTAAAATTTGGATAAAATATGGGAGGTGTAATATTTTGTTCTTGGAGTGTCCTTGGCGTAGAACAATTGATAATAGAAAGAGTAGCTTGATTAATTGGACTTGATTGTGACGAGATCTACTGCACAGTAGTGATCAAGAGGACACAAACACGATCTCACCTTATATCCATATCCCGACAACAACAGTTCGCCACGCTTAATAATACGGGCATGAAAGCGCACGTCATTGCACCTTTAGAGACAGCTCCTATTGCTGACTGAATGAGTCCCTCGAAACAACAACCACCCAGTTAGTAATTGCCGTAGCGGACAGCGAAAATGCGGGACGGCTCATAGTCTCGGCGGGTTCGGCGGGCTCGGCGAGGGCATACGTCGACTCAACCCATTGGATTGGACCGAGACTGAACGCCACAGATGTTACCCCTGCACGGCAGAACCCCCCTCAGAATACGACATGCGGGGGATGTTCTAGCGTCACCCAAGGGGGGTTGAGAAATAGTGCAAGTAATGGGATATTGAGGTAGTAAAAATCATTCATTTCCTCCGCGTCAGTACCCCATCCATATTGAAACTGCTTGAAATCCTGCAATCGACTCATCTAAGATTACCATTAACGCTCTACGCAATGCTCACTCTCTACTTCCTTCAATCGTCGCGAGCGATCCGGCCGGCATGGCTACTCGAAGAACTCAATGTCTCATACGATTTAAAGTTCGCGAACCGTCAATCTGACGGCTCCGTTCCTAAAGAACTCAGGGTGCCTACGGCAGTTGGCAAATCGCCTGCAATTCAGGATGGCGATTTCATCCTCGGCGAGTCTGGTGCAATTACTGAGTGAGTAGCAGCGTGTTTCTCTGAAACTGTAGTACTAGCGAGCTAATCATGTTCAAAACAGTATCGAGTAGATAATCACGTGATTGCTGAATGTTGAAAAATGCGTAGGGAAAGATGTCTGCATTTCTATGGAAAGATTGACTGAGTACATATAGTGATAATCTCAGTCTATGAGACCTAAGAAAAGAAGTCCTAGCTAGCCGAAAGGGGTAGTGCTTGCGTGGCACTAAAATAAGGGGTAAGAATACCGTTCCTGTACTGAAATATCCGACAAACAGATATATCTGCGACAAGTACGACACGCAGCGTCAACTCCTGCCATCTGACCCGATCAAGCGCGCCAAAACCCGCGAATTCACATGGGCATCCGAGGGCAATTTCATGCTCCACATCAAAGTATTCTTCGGCACTCGCAGTTCGGCCTCACCCAAAGACCAAAAGAAGTTGGTCGCGGCCGTCCAGCACGACTTGGATTGGCTTGAGAACGAATTGTCCCAGAGTTCGACGAAATGCCTTGCCGGTAATGAAGTTACGTTGGCGGATATGATGATGATGTTTCCTGTCCAGCTTATTTTGCGAATAAATCGGAACAGAGGGGAAGTCGTGGCCGCATGTTCAGCAGTGGCTGCACAACGTGGAAAACGGGGAGGGTTATCAACGAACGGCGAAACGTACAGGCCATCGTGTGTAGACCTTTACCTGCTAGTGATAAGAGAAGAAACTCTTTAGGTCTATGTCCCTTCGTCTTGTCTGGTATATGATCATCGTGTCGATTGTTAGCCTTAGTCTCAGCGGAGGCACTGAAATGGCCAGCTTCCCTGCGTATAGCTATCCGATGATACATAGTTATATATTCAAATTACCGTATCTTATCTTATTTAGGCTATGATACATACGCTCGTAAGGCATTACGGTAGTAATCGGCAACTTAGGTGCGCATCCGTAGCACAGCTGGCCTTACTCTCGAGAACTACATGGATGTCCAGGGAGTATAGTACTATACAGTACAGGACATCGGTGGAAAATAACCCCACATTCGTTGACAGAAGCTTTGAGATGTTAAATGTTGATGGAATTCCTCGACAGTCCTTAAATTCTACCATAAAAACAAATATTAAACTCTCATCCCAATTAATCCGAGTTTACATTAATGGAAAATCAGCCCATCATGTTTATAAGCCCCTTCAGTTAATATTAATCCCGCCATCAACATAAATATTCTGCCCCGTAATATACCCACTAACGGGGCTCGACAGGAACAAAATCAACCCTGCAACTTCCTCCGTCGTGCCTTCTCTCTTAATATGCTGATTCGCCTCAAGCCTCGTCGCCACCGGAGACCCTTTCATGCTCAGATCCGTCGTGATTGGCCCCGGCGAAACAACATTGATAGTAATCCCCTTGGGTCCCAACTCGTCGGCGAGAGCAAATGACATCGAAGCCAGAGCTCCCTTCGAAGCGCCGTAGACAGGTAACTTGGATGAGCCTAACTTGGCGATGATGCTGGACACATTTACTATCCGGCCTCCGCTGGTCATGTGTGGTAGGGCAGCTTGGATGAGGAGGAATGGCCCTCGGACGTTAATGCGGAATGCGTCGTCCCATGCTTCCACGGGAATTGCGGCAGCGTTCTCGTGCATGGCGGCGTGACCTGCATTGTTGACTATGATGTCGATTTTGGAGGTGTTGAATGCTTTGAGAGTTGCTGTGACAAGGGTACTGCCAAAGTCGGTGGCAGATGCGTCTGCTTTAATTGCAACGGCTTGAACACCGAAGCTCTTGATCTTATCGACGACTTGCTGTACAGCGGCAGCATTAGAGCTGTAGTGCACGGCGACCTAGTTGAGATAAACAGGTCAGCGAGTCCATTTTCAATCCTCCTCATGTGTTCTGGAATTTGGAACACACATTTGCGCCGTGTTCAGCTAGTGCAATAGCGTTGGCAGCCCCAATGCCAGTCAGCTTCGATGCGCCCGTGACAATCGCCACTTGACCCGCCAGATATTGATCCTTGGCCATTATTTATGCGACTCTTGAGATTGGTAATATCAGATTGTATGGAGAAATACAGTAGTTAGGTGAAGTAGGCTTAATTATCAACCTTCCGTTTGCCTTTACTGACTTGGGTGGATTGAATGGAATGAGAAGACTTATCCCTAACTTTTATATATATAGTCTGCAGCACCTAAAATGCGTATTTCAAATATAAGGTGCGATATCATAGGGCATTGAATGCTATGCCATTTGCAAGGCTCTGATATCGATTAACTGCTTACGAAACAAGTGATCCGCCTTAGAGTGATTAGATATGCAAGCTTCTCTGCTTTGCAAATACTGTATGATTTCATAAACCTGGATCGATGTCCATTATCAATAAGGCTTCGTTAGCTTCGCCGAGCCGGCGACTCGCCGACGCTAAGAATGCAGGAAGGATCGGCAGCAGAGGGCTGCACAGCACGTGAGGACTCACTTGGACGGAATCATTCGATTTTGTCTGTTGGAATTACATACCCAAAGCTGGGACTTGAGTGTCTCTTGTTTTGTAGCCGGGCCAGGTGCAATTTCTCCCAGCTTTCAAAGTAGCGAACCAAATGTAAGAGCAGGGCGGTCACACAAGGCGCAGCGCCTCCAAGCCGAACTCGCCAATCAGCAACTCCCACACGAACCACACAGCAAGCCCATCATATCCTTCAATTCAGCCTTACGTGAGAGGTCTCTGCTGGCGAACGTCATTGAGGCTGCGCACCGTGAATCACAAGCTTACGCGAAATTCGCGGTCATAAAAGGCATTCACTGCCTTCTCTTTTCTAATGAGATGTTCAATGTCCGACTGTCAATAACATCAAAAAGAACGCGAGAAAGACCAAGATGTGTTTCGGGAAGAAACCAAAGCCGCGGTCAGGTGGTGCTTACGTGCCTCCCAGAGGTGTACCAGCGAGGTATAATTTCGCACCTCTGGACTTTCGATATTGATGGATGCTAATTCTCGAACCAGAAAGCTGAGACGCAGTAATTACAATGATAGCTCGGCGGGTGCTCCTGTGTACGTCGATTCAACTGCGTATAGCGGAGGTGGACACGGTGGCCATCATGGGCATCACGGAGGAGGATTCTTTGGTGGAGATGGAGGTGGTGGAGGGGGCGGAGG
>AYLM01002701.1:0-28654 GCA_001625345.1 Cairneyella variabilis | reverse complement strand
ATACAATCTTAAGAGCTTAATTTATTATATATATAGTTTTAATTTTATTATAAACGAATGCGTGATTATTTAATAATTAATTTTTAAAAATCGGGGTGGCTGGAAGATAAACGTGTTTTAATGCAGGACGTGTTTTGGGGCGGGACCTCGGTTAACCCAAATGAAAGGAGAAAAGAATAGACGATAAGGGAACTTGGGAAGAGGAAAGACTTCATACACGCACCTAGATAGGTAAACAGGTCACGTGAAGAATTCTGTCATTTTCTCTTGGCTGAACGAAGACAAAAGTCTAACGGGAGTCTAAGGTTGTGATATGGCTTCAGCGCGGAAAATCAAAATGGACGCTCATGTTGCAGAAAAAAAGCGCGTTGGTAAGCCCCCTTGCAATGTTACAGTAGCGTGCACGTGATTTCTGTCAGCGAACGGACCTTTACGACTCTACACGGCGGAACCAGGACCTCATGATCATCTTTCAAATGTTGATGTGAGACAGTAGACGTCGCTGTAACACGAGTAACACGAATTCAAAGTATGGAGGACCCAATACCATCTAGATCTCCTTCAACCAGAAGCCGCGCTCCAGGTCACCGCGCGTGCATACCGTGTGCCCGTGCAAAAGCCGGATGCGTACCGGTAGTCCCGCCTGATCTGAACAACCGATGCGAAAGGTCTTAAGCTTCTTTCACGTCTTTGAAACTGTCTTTGGAAGCCTTTACTTATACATGAACAGGTGTATTCGGCTACGCAAGAAGTGTGAGCCTGTGGCTGTTCGGGCAAGAGTTCGATCAAGACGGACTGGTGAGACAAGGTAAGTGCGCTTAAATTCGAATGTTGGATTGGTACTGGTACTGTACTGATGTTCATTTATCCATTGATAGAGCCTATGTTCAGAAATTGGAAGAAAAGATAGACGGATTGGTGACCTTGATCCAGTCACGAGAATCGGATGGTGAACCTCATGGCAGTTTGCCAAGTGATCCGCCTTTACATGACCATCTGAACCAAAGGCCTGCGCTTTTCTCTGGCCGCAACAGCAATGTATCCGAAACTTTGGTGCATGGCATAGATGGCGACGTCAATGCTTTGTCCGCCAGTAACAGCAGATCCTACTCCATGGAATCTGCCTCAGCCACAGTCTCAACCCCACAGTCTTCAGACGTTGTCAACGACATACTCAGTGCTCAGGAAGCTGAAATATGTCTAGATCTGTTTAGAACCGAGATGTCTCCGTCCTTTCCATTTATCTGGATTGAAGAATCTGTCACGGCCGCCGGCCTGCGTCGAAATCGCCCGTTCTTCTTCCTCTGCATCATGGCAGTCACGACTGGAAGCACAGATCGGAAGAACGCTATGAGGAAACTTATCACGGAGAGTCTAGCAAGAAGGATGTATGTGAATAACGAAAGAAGTTTGGACCTACTGCTTGGTATTCTAACCTACCTCGCATGGTAAGTTCTCCTGTCCGCGAACGTACGCGAGCTCAGTGTTCACTTTGGCAGGTCACATCATCTTATCATTTACAAAGGTCAGAAGACAGCCCTCTTTGCTTCAGCTTCTGCCTTGATTATTGATTTAGAAATCAATCGGCCTTCGAACTTGAAAGTCTCAACCAGAGACTACAATCTCTTCGAGGCCGCTGCTTCGAATACGACCAGGATCCACCAGCCGCCATTCAACTCCTTCGAGACCATTGAAGATACCGCGGAGGTACGGCGAGCATTTCTGGCACATTTCTACTTGTCTTCGATGTAAGTAGCCAGCCACGATCATCACATTTCGTGCTCTTACATGACTCAGCTCGTCCTCACTGTTGCAACAAGCGGAACCTCCAAGAGTGACTAAATACTTGAAAGACTGTTATCAAATGCTGATTAAGTCCGATGATCCGAATGATAACTATGCTGGTGTACTTGTTGAATCTCAGTTAATTTTGGAAAAAATTACTCAGGCTCCATGGAATGGCGACACACAGCCAGTCACAATGCCAACACAATTCTTTATCAAGGCAATGCAGGAGCAGTTGGGAACATTCAGAGAGAAGAGAGCTAAAGGATCTCAACGAAACAGTTAGTATTTTAATTCCATCTTTGTATGTTCAGCTAATCATACGGCCTCTAGCTAAGCTATTGCTCTTATGCGACTCGATGGATATTTATCTGTACAAAATTGGAATGTCTCAATCGTACTCGTCAGATTTAGAGCTCGCCGCAAACAACTTTGAGCGTCTAGAAGTTTTATACTCGTGCCTCCGTGCTGTCAAATCATATTTCGACCTATTCCTTACCATCCCAGCCGATGAGTACCAGGCCATGACGCTTCCTGACATATGCCTGTTCAGACATGCACTCTTCGCTCTCTATAAGCTCTCAACGTTTGAACATGAAAACTGGAGCCTGGACTGTTGTCGCCAAACAATTTCCCTCGGAGACACGCTCGGCAAGCTCGGGGGCCAATTTGAACTAGCCAGTGCTGCCGTGGGATTTGACAATCACATGTGTGAGAAGCAGGACTGGTTTACGAGGGGCGCGAAACATCTGCAAGGTGTTAGGGACTACTGGGAAAGGAGAGAAACAGCTGAGCTAGGAAATGCGACACATATTACCACACTTCCTGCTTACATGCAGATGGGAGATATCGACCTGCTTGATGATTCGTTCATGCGGGAAATCCTGGGCCCGTGGGACAATCAGAGCATGGGATACCAGAATTTCGGCATGTAAGGGTGTATGGGCGATCGGAGCGGAGGCATATTCAAATCCGGTGGTGCATATTCAAACCCGGTTGCTCCGCCACAACAAGGAAGTCGTCTGCATACACCAGCGCGCCGGATTTAGAGCAGTCCTATTCCGCGACCACGGCGGCTTAAAACTCTTGAATCAATTCACGGCATCGGGACTTGATCATATCACCAGCATTTTGAGTTTTGATCACACCAATTGTTCAGATAACGGTGTAAGAATGGAGTCAACAAATGATCAGCCTGCAACCCAGCATGAAGAGATGGAGAACGGGAAGGGATATGATGCCACGAACCTCGACACGAGACGAGAGGATGAGGGTAAAAGCCAATCCAAGGACGAACTGCCGGAAAAGGCTTCCTCTGCCCCAGCCGACACAGAGCCGGAGAAAAATGACCGAATGAGGCGTTTGATACTCGTTATGACTCTAACTTTGGCATGCTTCCTTGTTACGCTCGATGCCTCCATCATCGTCACCGTAGGTTAATTAAGTGTAGAGATTGATGTACTTGACTGACTCTTGTGACTAGGCGATTCCAAAGATCACAAACCAGTTTCATTCTGTGCAAGATGTCGGATGGTATGGTAGTGCTTATCTGCTTGCGAGGTAGGAACTCCCTGACTCTCCGCTTTTCGCATGCGGCCACTAATAAATTTCTAGCTGTTCTCTTCAACCCTTGACAGGGAAATTCTACAATCAATTCGCCAGCAAGGTAATTCTTCTTTGATATCAATAGGGTCACTCTAACTATACTAGTACACCTTCATGACATTCATTGGTATCTTCGAACTGGGATCAGTTCTTTGCGGGGCAGCAAATTCCTCCCAAATGTTGATTGTTGGTCGAGCGGTAGCAGGTCTCGGCACATCAGGCATGGTTAATGGAGCTTTGACTATACTGTCTGCTTCAGTTCCATTACACGTCCGTGCTAGTAAGTGTACTACTCTTCAAATTGACCTCACTGACAACCTTCTAGCATATTTCGGATTCATGATGTCTAGTATGTCGTAACTCCTGGTAAAACAAAAGGCAATTCTAATTGATTACCACAGCTATACAGCTCGGCGTCTTATTTGGACCACTAATTGGTGGTTCCTTAACACAGTACACGACCTGGAGATGGTGTATGTATCTTTTCGCCCCTCGTGAGCTTCCTAGAATTGACCAATAACACAGGCTTCTTCATAAATCTGCCGTGTGGGGCAATCTGTGCCGTTATCCTTTTTCTCATCCGGATCCCCGACAATACAGCAAAGACAGCACTCAAGGGAACTAAACGTCAAATTTTACTATCCTTCGATCTCCAAGGGTTTCTCATCTTCGCCCCAACAGCAATCATGTGCCTCTTGGCCGTGCAGTGGGGTGGTACCCAGTATGCATGGAATAGTGCAACCATCATCGGCCTATTCTGTGGTGCGGCAGCAACTCTGATGATCTTCCTCCTCTGGGAAGCTCGAGCTGGAGATCGAGCTATGATTCCCTTTTCCATGCTAAAAAATAGAGTCGTTTGGGTATCCTGCCTCTACATGTTCTGCTTCTATTCTAGTATGATGCTGTGGATATATTATCTGCCCATCTACTTCCAATCTGTTCGTGGAATTTCTCCAACTCTCAGCGGTGTCTACATGCTGCCCCTCATTGCGGGCCAAATGATAGGAGCTATGTCATCGGGAATTCTAAGTAAGAGACTCGACTTTTCAATTGGAAATTACTAACGAAGAATAGTTGGACGCCTTGGCTTTTACCTGCCGTGGGCTGTCGCTTCAGGGGTACTCACCTCCATTGCGTCGGGGCTCATGAGCACATTCAAGCCGGACACATCTACGGGGAAATGGGTAGGATATCTGCTACTGGGTGGATTTGGCCGCGGTTTTGGTATACAAATTGTAAGGGCAAGATCTGTCCTTACACTGAAACTCCAAACTAACCATTGGCAGCCAATGGTTGCGGTGCAAAACCATCTCAAGCCTGAGCAAAACTCAACCGCAATGGCGATCTTAGTCTTCTCGCAGAACTTCGGCGGCGCATTATTTCTCAGCTTTGCCGACCTGGCTCTGACGACGGCTCTAAGAGAAGGCCTCGCGAAATTCGCGCCAACAGTCAATATCCAAGCGGTTTTGAGCGCGGGCGCGTCGGGCTTTCGAAGTGTTATACCTACGTCTTCGATTGGGGGCGTTGTACTTGCCTATAATCTGGCCATCAAACGCGAGTTCTACATCGCGGCCGCCCTAAGTGTTGCAACGTTCGTGTTCGCGTGGGGGATGGGGTGGAAAAGTGTCAAGAAGGAGAAAGCAAAGACGGCCACGACTGAGGCATGACAAGATAGTAGAAGTTTCAGACATAGAGACTAGTGCTGATGGGTACTTTTTGGGGGGCAAGGTGATCCCTCTTTTCCTTTCCCCCCATTTCCAGACTTGGATATTGGGTACCCGGAGGTTAGCCAGAACCTTGACGAGCGTTTACCCAACACCTTTAACAATCGCTAGACGGATATCCAGGTGAGATCCTAGCTTTAACATGTATTACATACTAGTGTACTTTTTGCTGTGTAGTATATATATACTATTTGACTTGGATTTTCGAAACGTCGCGAGTTCCAAATAATGGCTTGCTCCTTGCACATTCAAGCTCATTTGAAATGCCTTTGTGAGCTGGCCTACAATCAATTCAATGCCTTTTATATCCACTTAATATACGTCATAATCAAATAATTCTTTCGGATGTGAAAGGAACTTAGCTGACGGCTGGAACTTGGAAGTACAGATATAAGAGCGAGGAATTTCATGTAAATCAGACAGTGGCGAGCAAACTTTAGGAGAGATATTTATATATCTATAATTAGGCTACAAAAAACTAGAAGTGAAATCTAAGCTCAGCGCGCCACATGCGCGTAGTCACTGACATATCATTCAGGACTCAAGGTTCAAGCCAGATAGTAAAACCAGTGGCTGCAAGTCTTGTGTATACATACACTCGACGGACTCAGATGTCAGATGGCACTAGTGATTCAGGATACGATCTGCAATCTTCTCAGCGAGAGCATATACCATACTCAAAGGCTGCCCAGGAACGAGAAAGGGAAAAGCACTAATGTCCACAACCCTCAGATTGCTGACGCCGTAGACTTTGGAGTCCGGGTCGACGACAGCCATTGTATCGTTGCGTCTGCCCATTTTGTTGGTCGCAGAAGCGTGGTACAGAGATGTGGTGCCTTGCTGAATATACTCCCAGATCTGCTCATCGGTTTGTACCGACTCTCCTGGGACGAGTTCGCCATTCACCAGGAGCTTTGAAAGCGATTTGGTGGCCTCGAGGGCGCGGATGTAGCGGAAAGCTGCGATACCGAGTTCGCGGTCTCGGGGGTCAGAATACCAGCCAGGATTCAGAACCGGAGGATCATTCATCGAGGAAGAAGAGATGGTGACATTGCCGCGGGAAAAAGTGGCGAGAAGGGAGAAGACGGTTCCGCCTGTACATTATATGTCAGTTGGTGCACTTTGGTTTGCTATTTTATACACATATCGCTGGCAGATGCTATCTACACTGCGAAGAGAAGTGTTTGCACTTCTGAATACGTACCGGCTGCATTAGCTACGAACTCGACTTCGGGCCAGTCAGCAGGGAAAGAGTTGTTCAGGGATGCGATTGTTGAGGGGCTCAAGCTGGAGAAGTTCTTAGCAGAGATTTTATCCCAGCCGATTACCTCACTGCCTGGGCTCGTCAGTTGACCAGTGTGATTGGCATAGTATGGAATTACGGCTGCATCAAGCTGAGAAGCGTCTAGGACAAAGGGCGAGCTGTATAAGACGACTTTACGACGATTTAGCGAGAATGATGTTGAGGTAATGGTTAGGAAAACATACTGGACGCAGGATTGTCTTGCCAATTCTGGCCCACCCCTGGTAGATCTGCAACAATTGGAATATCGTACTGCTGAAGAACTGCGGCGGGACCAATGCCCGATACCATGAGCAACTGCGGTGATTGTATTGCACCAGCCGACAGGATAACCTCTTTCCTCGCACAGAGCGTGAATGAAACATTATTTGCAGTGACTTCCACCGCCCGAGCTGACTTGTCATCGTCAAATATGATTTTCTCTGCCATCGTCTTGGTATATACAGTGAGATTGGTTGTTGCCGATGCAAGACTTAGGAAAGATGACTGCGAAGAGCTGCGAGTCTCATCATTGGGATCCTCTGTGACTGTCGAATATGCATATCCAATGAGTGATCCAGTATTAACACCACGTGGCAGTGCAGTCAAGTCGAGCTCTTCAAAGGCAGCTGGATAGTAAGTCCCGAGAGGATTAGCATAGTTTGGATAGCTGACATGAAGTGGTCCCGCCCCCGCTACAAAAGCACCAGTGTCGTTTGCAGCCGTAGCGTTGTGTAGACGAAGCTGGGCATTGGCAGGCGTGTAATTTGCCGATTTTTGATACCACCGCTGCATCTCATCCCAAGTATAAGTCTCATCGCCAACATCGTCGGCCCATTTCCGCAACGAACCGATCGTAGCTACAGAGCAATCAGTGGGAGTCAGTCGAGTGAAACGCCTTGACTTGTGCACATAGAACCCTCACCTCGTTGATATATCAGAAAGTTTCGAGCACTTGAGCCCCCAAGACACTTGCCTCGAACGTAATGATAGACTTGATCTAGCAAGGACGTTTGTGGCTGTGTCAAGAATTGCCAGTCGACAAGTGGGTTAGAGCCCCCCAAACCCTATAGAATCGTCAGTTCGGCGTCAACAACATCAATGACTTTAGAATCATACTGTACTATTGATACCCTCGGCGGCGTACTGTGAGAGTCAACTCCAGATGTCTTTCAACAAGTGTATTTATGGTCACATACAAACGGCACGACGCTGGAATTGCCATTGTCGATTTCGTAGAATCCTCCAGCCTCAATTACTGCAACCGAAAGCGATGTGTCTTGCGCCAGTCGGGTGGCTACTGTCAATCCAGCTGTACCCCCTACAGTAAAACGTCAATAGAGGGGTTATTTGAGCAGAGGTATACATGCCTCCAACTACAACATAGTCATAAGTCGCATTTCTCCCTGCCAAGTATCAGTGACAGATAATTATATATCAGACGTAGCTAGATTAGGGTACCAGAGATACCATAAAGTTGAGACCTCACGACTGTAGCTAGCAGAATCAACATCCAAGTCCCAGATATGTTGCGGTACAGCCAAGACATGCCGAATTTTGGTACTGTATCGAGCTCAGGTAGATCAAAGTGAATGAAGAAGCGATAGCTAAGAGAGAGGCTCAGAATGAAGAAAACTGCAACAGCTAACAGGTACCATGTCGGTACTTGTACAACCCTGAAATTGAGCCATGGCATCAGCCTTGTCAGCGCGTCTGGATGGCTACACATCCATGCAATTATACATCACCACGCTAAACATACCAGGAGCTGTTTGCCGATTGAAGATACCTTCACAAGTTACTAGGTACATGTATGTCAGCCATGATCTTACCGTCCTTTGGTAACCATTAATCATGGTAGCCACCAATACCATACAAAAGGTCGGCGACGTCCCACACTTGGTCAAAGCCTAGCGGTACTGTAGTCTGACTGGCCGGTTTAGGGGTCAAGCGATCGTGGGATATGCAGCCACAGCCGTAAATTGCGACATTAGCTTCACCAACATTTGTGGATAATCCAACAGCACCGATGAGTCTGCATGCCCGAGTAATAGTACCTGGGTAGGTACCTAGACAACGGAACGGAGTTACCCTAAAGCCGTTCTCTACCCAAGATACCTACTCGGGTATAAGCCGGTGGCCGCAGCGGCGCAGTAACTCAACTCGCATGAGATTAGGCAATATTGCGAGTAGCCCTTACAGTGGGGTGCAAAACGTCTGCACCGCCTCCCCTGCTAGCGTGACTATATATACGTAGTTTCAGGGCTGCAGTATTTAATATACACAATTTTACCCCCCTGAAGCAACTGCGCTAACAGGGGAGGGGGTGCAGACTTTTTGCACCCCACTGTAAGGGCTACTCGCAATATTGCCTAATCTCATGCGAGTTGAGTTACTGCGCCGCTTCATATCTGCAAAGCAATTAAGAATTTGTTGGTACGTCTCCACCCAAGAGTATCGGAAGGTTACTGTCGAGGATGCACCTTTAGGGTCCCTAGAAAGCCCCTACCTAGCAATTCATGAGATCAATGCAGCCGCTTTCCAGTTGTGCACCAAGAGACAGGACTACGAAATATTTACTACCTCACTCTACGAGATCGACGGACTCCTCGAAGACGCGTACGCCCAAGACGCCACCCCAGATCCCATGGAAGAGCAGAGGCTGGACCAGATCGCCAAAGCCAGTGAACTAGCGGGTATAACGCAGGACATTGCACATGCTGAAAACCGAGCTCGTCAACTGGCCCCAGAAGAAAACGAATTCGCCAAGCTCCCAGCTCGGTACCAAGGATACCGGGATGTAGCCTCTAAAGCAGAATCGGACAAACTCTCGCCACACCGGCCGTATGACCATCAGATTGAATCGAAAAAGGAGCTTCAATTTCGGACTTGAAATTCCATCCGCTGTATCGCATGTCAGCCGAAGAACTTGAAGTGGTCAAGAAATACTTGGTTGAAAACTTAGGTAAAGGCTTCATCGAGCCTAGCCAAGCGCCATTCGCAGCTCCCGTACTATTTGTCAGAAAACTGGACGGTTCACTTCGCTTCTGCATCGACTACAGGAAGTTGAACCTGCTTACAAAGAAGGACCGTTATCCACTTCCTCTGATTGATGAAACCCTGGCCCGGATCGGACGTGCTAAGATATTCACCATCACTTACAGACCGGGAAAAGACAACATCCAAGCAGATGCCCTGGCACGTAGGAACGATGAGGTGATCAGCCAGGATCAACTGAAGAGAGAAGCTCGACAGCAGATCCTTCTAACCTCAGACAAGTTGGATCCCAAAATTGTACAGGAGCTGGAGAGAGCTTCAATTGCAGTCTTAGCTCCGATGGAGACTAGCGCCACTGAGTCGTTTTTGGATACCGTTACTGTTGTGGACCGAATTCTACGGGCAAACCGTAATGAACCGTCACTTGAAGCTCTAAGGGTTCAAGCCACGAAGTCTGACCCGAACTTGACGTTGCACGAAGGCATTCTCTTATACCAAGGCATGGTAGTCGTCCCGGACGTCGACTACTTACGTACTCACCTGACTCGGGAAATCCACGGTCAAGTCTCTACTGCCCACCCAGGCAGGGAGAAGACATATCAGCTCCTGAAAGACCGATATTACTGGAAAGGTATGCTAGCGGATGTGGAAAGGTATATCCGCAACTGTCACCCTTGCAGACGGGCTTCCAGTCCACGTGACAAGACGCCCGGCCTCCTCCAACGTCTCCCGGCGCCAGACCGCCCGTGGCAATGCATCTCTATGGACTTTGTCTCATTCAATAAAGACAAACATGGTTATGACAATGTGTTGGTCGTGGTAGACCGTTTGTCTAAAGAATCTATCTCGATTCCCTGTCACAAGACTACCACTGCTGAAGAGATGGCCTCTTTATTCATATACCATGTCTGGCGTTATTCCGGCCCTCCAGATACTATTGTTTCAGACCGAGGACCGCAGTTCATATCAGCCTTCTGGGACGAGTTTTGTCGGCTGCTTGGTATTAAGCTCAAGCTATCATCAGCCCACCACCCACAAACAGACGGCCGGACTGAGATCATGAACAATACCTCGAGCAGCGCCTCAGGCCATTTGTGAACTACTATCAGGACAACTGGTCTGAACTACTCCCAATGATGGACTATGCTCAGCTTACCCTGCCACATAGCAGTATTGGCATGTCTCCGTTTGAAGTACGAAATGGTTTCAAAGCCAGGACCTCTTTTGATTGGACAACCCTAGATTCAACCGCTCTTGAACTCAATTCAGACAGAGCTCGCCAAAGAGTCCACCTTATCCAGGAGAGCTGGAAACTGGCAAGAGATATTGTTGGTATGTTAGTATCACCTGATCGATTAGTGAAGTGCAGCCGCTAGCGTTACATACACCTGTATATTAGAATCGTAGAATTAGATGCATACAAACAATCAAGTATCATCACCTATTATATTATCTCAACAGAGATTGATATGGTAAGTAGATACCATTGTAACCAAAGCTAGCTCTCGATACTCGGTCGGTTACTTCGTGTTTCCTTCCGACAAATATAATGGCCCAAAGCCAGGCTAAGATGGTCAAGTCAGCAAACACTCACCGACGAGAAGTGGACTTCGATGTAGGAGATTATGTCTGGCTAAACACCAAGTACTGGAACACGGCCAGGCCTAGCCTGAAACTGGACAACAATAACTCCGGCCCTTTCAAGATTACTGCCAAAGAGGGACACTCGTTCCGATTATAACTCCCCACTTCTATGAACATGCATCCAGTCATGTCACCAGACAAACTGAGGAAGTCGGCTGATGACCCGCTTCCGGGGCAAGTTAATAAGCCTGAGGATCCGGTGGAAATTGCAGGCCATGAGGACGAAGACTTGGAGTGGTACCCTCCATCAAACATCAAAGGAGCTCCTCATAAGCTTAAGTTCTTCCACCTGAATTATCCACGTCTTCCTGGACCACCTTTGAAGCTTGAATGGATCAAGGCCTGGGAAGACGGTATCGATGATTATGATGACTGGAATGACGACCGGCTAATGACGGGTCCGCTGCGGACAGCGTTTTTCCAAAGGGGGAGGGGGGTGATGTTACAGCGCTGGTGACCCGTAACCATGCTGCAGACAAATCACGTGCAGAGGGCAGATTGGAGGGCAGATTCAAACACGTGACCCTTAGCGTGGCTGGTATATGTCAGGAATTGCATGTGCAAGCTAGTAAGGTGCCTGAGGCTGCAATACCTGAAGGAATGCAGCAGCAGTACGGCCGGTAGCTGTACGGCCGGAAGTAGCTGAACGGCTGGAAGTAGCCTTACGGCCGACACACTGAAGATATAAGGAGGGAACTGTAGCCCTTCTAGAAAATTAATTGAAGTACTGTACCTCACTGCAAATACTTTATCAGTTGTGTAGCCTATAAAACACCTCCAATCCGCTGACTAATCTTCGTAATCCTGACAGTATAAGATCACCACTTCCTGCTCCAACCCAGACTTTCTCTCTTTAGCTTTGTATTCTAAGTAATGAATCGACATTAAGCTTCATCTTTGAGGCCTCTTCTCTCGTGCTGTTACAGATATAGACTTTTTCATGATAGATGAGCTGAATACAAGTATCCAGCCTTCTCACAATTACCAGATGCCAGTCGTGGATCTCACCCTGGAGGGTGAGGAACTCTAGGAGCTAATCCAACACACTACGATCGAACTAGAATATGAGACAGGTAATAGTTCCTAGGAAAGGTCCAACCGTTCCATACCATCCTGTTTAAACAGCACCTAAATAGGATCGGATTCTGCTAGTGGCTATGATATCCTATTGTTATCCGCATTTAGGGGGGATCTGATTATCCAGGCAACTCCTCCCCTGAATGGTCTAGATCTTGGCGGAATTAAAGTTATGGACCTCATAGAGTTAAATGACGTACTATAGTCCAGCACTTATATTCCGGAAGCAAGCGAAAGTGCGTATTGACCACTAGAAGCTCTATTTTCTATGACTAATCAGATACCTAGGTTGCGCAGGGGTGAGTATTGCGACTGTTAAAGAACCGATAGCTAAGGGACTTATAGATCTCGAAGACAACTAGTGGGAGGTTGAGGAGCTGTAGGGAAGGCGGAAAGTCGGGAGGGGGTTCTAATACTTGGTGAAATGGATAGGATTTCCTGAAAGCGAGAACACCTGGGAGCGAAAGAAGGACATCAGCCCGGAGTTTGTAGTAATTAGTCTATGACGCCATGCACCCTTTAGATTAGTTTAAAGATATCAGTTTGCTCCTCCATTTCTTCCTTGATTTCTCACGAGCATTGACACATGCACATATCATCTCCAATTTTAGTCAAAACTTCTGCATTCTGTAACCTCGTGTGTTTACCGCCACCAATATTAAAGATAATTTGACGTTCCCCTGTTTTGAACAGAGCCCTCGCTTCTACCACTCTGCTGTGCTCTCCTCCCCTACCTCTCCGTCCCTTCCCTCCCAACCCATTTCTTTCCCTCATTCTGCCCTTCCTTTCTGTCCCTCTTTGTTTCCACTGAACGGAAAACTCAATCATGATCAAAGGATGACTTACGAAGTCGATCTCTTTCCTGCTGGTCTCTTAGTAGTACCCATGGGTGATATAATCCCATCAAATTCTCAGTGTCGTACTTCCTTGCTTCATTCAACTCTCCCAGTTCGATATTGCGAAGCTCTGGCACCCAAGCTCTGATCTACTCGCTCTTGGAATCAAAAACCAGAGCCTGTTAAACAGGGTTGAAAATTCGACCTTCACGAACGTCTACGCCAGCCGCATATTGCCAGTTTCCCCAATTACTTGCGACACTAAAATCCAGCAGTATACACTTGAACTACTCAGCACCCAAGCACCAATCAACCTTCAGATGCTTTGCTCAAAAGCTGCCGCATATTGCCGTACTCTGTTGCTCATATAGCCTGTGAGAAACAATTTCCTCAAGGCTGTGATAACAATGGATTCTGGTAAACCATGTTCTTGACGAGAAGTATGGACGGGCCTATCCATCACATCTAACACAATCTAAGAGATGTAAGTGCATACATGCCTCAGAAATGGTTGTCCCGTTTCATGCCATGTGATGTTTTTGGGGTCTGTAGGAGAATTCCAATCCAAATTATGCCATGGACCTAAAAGAAGCTCTTTTCTTATTAAAAAGAACTAATATAACTATTTCCTAATTTATTCCTAAGCTTGGTTTTCTACCACACCTAGCGACTCTAATAGATACTTAACATCGCTCCTAATATCGATAATATATAACCACGAAAGTTTTGTCTTGCCTCCTTCGCTTCCATCATCATCCCACCTCAACTCTTCGGGTATCTTTGCTTTCTCCTCATTGGACATCCTCATTGAGAGCACCTGAAGCGTCAATTTTAGTACCTGGTCCATCCTCTTTTGTCGATAATCGTTCCAAGCCTTCAACGCATCTATCAAACCGACTCTGCCATCGGCATTTGCCAAGAGCAACCCAAGGCTGTATCCGTCCTCAAAGGCTTGATTTGCGCCCTGTCCTATGGACGGTGGAATGCCATGCGCTGCGTCTCCGAGCATGATGACTTTACCAGCCGATGAATACCAGCGGTCCATTTTTGGAACGCTGTCGAATTGCCAGATCGACAAGGAATGGGCTTCTGGGGTTCTGACTTGAGCTTGTACGGACTGAACGAGTGGGGACCATTCTTTCGTGTCGCGCTGAATCATATCCATCAACTCTTCTTTGTTGTTCGCCAATGCGTCCCATCCCACTCGATCTTGATTGGGATACCTGAACTGTCGCCCTGCAAACATCTCGTGCCCACCATCGTTCTGTGGTGCCATAATGAAAGAACCCAATTTGTTTTGCAGGGATGCTGGAAGCGGGAAGTCCTTGGTCAATAGAGGAAGATGGGCTGTAGGAAAAGCATATGTTATACCAAAGACACCGGAGTATATGGGATGGACGTCGGGATACATGTATGATCGGACTTTGGAATGTACCCCGTCGGCGCCAATCAAAAAGTCAGCTTTCTCTTGAGAACCATCGGCGAATTGGAAAACTACGCCAGAGTCATCCTCAGAAACGACCTTCGTAAATTTTCGCTCGTAGTAGATCTCCATGCTAGCTTCCTTCACCAAGTTTCTCAATTCGTAAATCAAAACCTGTCTTGACAGACGTATGGCATCGTACCCGTATATATCTTCGCGCCCAAACCAGTACTCTCCAGTGTAGTCGAGGTCAGGATCAGTCAGAAATGTGATGATCTGAGCGCCGAATCCTTTGGATTTGACGCGAGAGTATACACCGAGGGCGTCCAGGACGCGCAGAGCGTTGGGTTGGAGCATAATAGCACCACCCAAATCATAATCCGGGTCTCGAAGCTCGTAGAATTGCGGATCGTAGCCATTTTTTTTGAGAACAAGACCAAGTGTAAGTCCTCCGAGGCCAGCACCAATGATGGCCACTGATTTAGCGGTCGGTGAGGAAACCATAGTGGGCGAGGTAACGTAGCGAGACAACGAAGCTAGGGATTGTTTCTAAACAATTCTCGTCGATAAAAAGGTATCGATTTGTGTTATATCCGATATGTTTGTTAGGTGTAACGATCGGAAGTCTCTAGATTACTTGTGTTGGTGTAGCACGCGGCTGCCGAGTCGGAGGCTCGGTACCGATAGAACATTCGCCGCTCCGCATAGGAATCTAGGAAAACCTGTTACCGTGCGAAAAAAAGTGCTTCAAGAGATAGAAGTAGATTACCCCGATCTCTTTGTAGGGTTAGGCTAGGCTGCAGGGCACGCCCCATAATATCCAGTCTAAGACAGCACGATTGGTGGTCAAGAGCAATTACCACACATGCGCGAGTCTTCAAGTTGGCTACATCAATTCTCCGGTGTAGCGTTTGCCACCATATTTGCCTTCGGAGGCAGCGCGTTCTGTGTGCTAAATAGTCGAAATCCTGTATTATATATCATGATATGTAAAAGCGGCGGCTTCCAAAACAGTGTCTGATTGAAGATAGATGATATCACGACGGACAAGAGGTACGGCTTCGAAATGTTCAGTGGTTCTGGCAGTCAAATCCCTGATACTTCGTTGGATAACAAAATCAACTTTATCACACAGTTGCACAGTGGAAGAGAAACATTCACAGGAGTCGAAATAACACTAAAGGATGATGTCAATGAAGTTCTGGAGCAGGATATAGGGGGTGAATCTCGTTGAATAGCATCGGACACGATCCTGGTCGCCGCTAAATGAAACAATACATAATTAGAAGTTTAGAACTTCCTTCAGAAAAGCTAGCTGCCCCGCCAACAGATCGTCAAGATTGACGTTTGTCAGAAAGTCTGAATGTCCTTTATCCTTGACGATTTCATGCCTTTTTTGCTTCGACTGCAGACCTTCAAATATCCTTCGCTGCAAGTCCGGTGACACGATTTCGTCGTTCTCAGGTGTCAATATCATGACGGGAGTGGGACTAACGGATGCGAATAGATGCATTGGCTTCCATTTTGCATGGCGATAGAAGCTCTGAACCGTCATGCGATCATTGAAGGTCGGTGCACGCTTTTTCGCGCTATGAACCCAAGCAGGTAGATGTGCCTTCTGCTCAGTTGTAAGGTCGACTAGATACTTGAACAGCAATATGTGCTCGCCATTCTCATTGAGCAGCGGAATGTAATCAGGTGAGCTGCCACGGAGCTGGTTCGCTCGATCCTCAATAGCGCGTGCAACGATGCCTTCTTGGTCTGGCGGGTTAAGACACCAGTCCGGCATCAGGCCCTGAGCGATGACGGCAGCGACGCGCTTATCAAATGCCGCTGCCTCGAGAGCTATACCGGAGCTATAAAAAAATCCCCATATGGCTATGCGTTTTGGGTCAACCCAGCCCTCGTTCTGCAGGAACTATATCACTCTTAGCATCTTGGGTTTTAGGGTGCTCACAGCAGAAGAGAACATAACCCTTACTGTGACAGCATCGTGATTGTCTTCGGCCATCTTCTGCGGGTCCAGATCGTTTCGAGGCAGGCCGTCGCTCAGACCTAGAGTACGGGCATCGTAAACAAGAGCCGTTAAGCCATGTCGTCCAAACCAATCCGCAACTTCAGCTGCAAAGATCTCTTTCGGGCAATTGAACTAATAAGAACGTTAGTCGTGGATATACACACATTTGTCTCGTCCGTCTCGCGAGTCTCATAGAAGTGGGTATGTATCGAAGGTAGTCTTACGGCACCGTTGACGATTACAGCAGGGCCGCCCTTGGGACCTAAAAACAGCCACCCGCGTAGCGTCAGGCCATCTATCGTCTTGAACTCCACGTCTTTTCGATTTTCAGTCATAACGATACTGCGATTGATGAACAGTGCAGTTGGACTTTCTGGTAGGGAGAATTTTCTCGAAAAGACCTATGTGTTGATTGCCTACCGAAATCCAAGAGAGGTTTGCAATCTTTGATAATTAGCAATAACCATGCACAACGCTGGATCTTATTGAAGCAAGGCGGAGCATGTTTGCAGTCAAATTATATGCACAATAATCCTGGCTAGGACAATCCTTATTGCATTGCATTACTAATGATTGTATGATACCGGCAATCTGCGGTCTCGTGGACATCACAGCTAAGTGACTCTATATGAGCCAGCAGTATCAGCTTCTCGGGGATCGGCTCCGTGAGCAGCTGTCTTTCCGAGAAGGCCAGCCGGCAATGGTGGGTCCAGGAAATCAAGGGTTCGGAAACTTGCTCAAATTCTCCGGTCCGACCTCGATCGGCTTTCTTCATGCAGCTAACTCACGCCAACTGCGGTGCAAATATGCATGGCACACAGGCAAGACATGAGCAATTTCTGGGTTGGTTTCCCTCAAATGACGGTCATAACGTGCTTGCTCTTTCGATTGCAATCATTAAGTATCTGACAGAGTAGGCTCTTAAAATCATTTACAACAGTTTCACATGACTTTACCAAATAACAGCACGTTTGAATACATTTGTACAAGCCATGGCTCAAACTACTCTTGCCAGTCTTACACATGGCGTACTGAAGACGTTTTGGAGAAGCATTGTAATCACATCGAACGAGCCTGAATAGATGCAAAGGGTCGTATTTCACTTTCATCTATGGTTTCTGGGCTATGATCAGTGCCTGACCGAAACTGGTCAGCGCCTTGACCTCTTTCAGCTCCAAGCCAGCGCGCTCCAACAGTTCACGATAGTCTGCGCGAGATCGGCCTTTTGCTCCATGGCAGATATGCGAGGAGAGAGCTACAGCCGGCGTGAACAAATCTGGCTCTAGGGGGCCGCCCTCGTTCTCCCACCTCAGGCCTTGCATGTAGTCTGAAATGAGCAAAACGCTCTCGGGTCCCATGGCGGGTGTCTGGGATGCGAGAATTCGCACACAGTCGTCATCGTTCCAGTTAAGGAGACAAAATTGGATGCAATAGACCCGCGCTCCCTTTACCGGCTGCTCAGTGAAGAAGTCGTGCACCATAGTCTCTATGCCAGCCTCCTTAGCCTTGGTAGCCTTCTCGATGACGACGGCACGGTCCTGGAGGATGATTTTTCCGCCGAGCTTATGCGCTCTTTGAACTTCGAGGCACTGGCCACCGTCGCCACCTCCTACATCGACGAAAACCACCTCGTTCTCGTTTGCGTTGCGCGCGAAATCCTCATCAAAATTGACTGAATTAATCCATCTCGCCATGATGGAGTGCAACCCTGCCATGTAACCGTAAAATGCTTCGTGTACCTCTGGCCGAGATTCGACCCAATCGTAGAAACTGCTTGTAGTGTGATGGCCGACTTGGAACGCCGTCTTCTGACCACTTTGATCGGGCCCGTTTTTGAGAAGACGATGAAGTGCGCCGAAGCCGGGTCCGACCATATCGTGAAAAGTGGTGGATGAATGTATGAATGATGGCTCGGTCATATTGCGGGTGAGCTTTGTGGGCGCATAAAAGCCCTGGCGAGGCTCGATTGCTGAGCCCTCGTAGCAGTGGTAGTCCATGATGGAGCTGACAAGGGATATATCCAAACCACTGGCCTCAACAAGGTCAGACAAAGCCACAGGATTGGCTTCGCTGCCTTTGATCAGGGTGGCGAGAATGCCGTAGTCATTGCTGATGCGCGCAGTGACGAGGGGAAGGTATGCGAATATGACACGTTCCGTGGTTTCAGGTGGTGTTTCTAATGCGACCGAAGCGAGACGAGTAAGGCGTTGTATCTCTAGACGCTGCGATTCGTTGTCTCCATGGCTCAGAGTCTCTGGGGTTTGAACCAACAATTTAAGCTGCTCAATGAGGTATTTGGAGTCGGGCGCCGCTTTTCCCATGGTAGCTCAAAGTTTGATCTGGCAAACGAGAAGTTGCGATCGAGTTGAATAGATAAGTGGGGTTCACGATAGCCGACAGATGTTCGAACACGGACTCGAGGTTCGAGAATCGGAATAGGAGAAAATTTGAGAATTCCAGTGGACTGAGTGATTGGAATGTTCTCTACATGTATACACCTCTATAAAAATAGGGTTAGTGTTGCAAAGACAATGTCTTTTAGATGGAAAGAGAAAGACTTGGGAAACGAGCCGCTTGTTGGGACCCTCATGCCAGATTTGCAACTCCGTCTGACCCGGTATTGTCTTTTCATCGCTTCCGCAAGCAGCACCGATAACATGGAAAAGTCAGGGTACAGGACCGATCGGATCCGATCGGCGATCAATTGGCGGAAGCGGAAGCGGAACTTGTGTTATCCAAGATTTGGGTGGCCGACATGTCGGAACAATGGAGTTTTACCGTATCTGAAAGACTAAAAAGCCCAAGTCTTCCAGATTTCTAAAACCCATCGGACCCTGATCGAGTTCTTTGAGACCTGAATCATGGGTAATTATCCGGAAGCCAACATCAGTTCGATACCAGAGCCAATCGCGATCGTTGGAAGCTCGTGTCGCTTTCCTGGTGGTGCAGATTCTCCCTCTAAGCTCTGGATCCTTCTCAAGAACCCACAAGATATTGTGCAAGAGATTCCCTCCAGTCGCTTCGATACGAAAGGATTTTATCACAAAGACAGCCAACATCATGGGGTAAGACACTACTGCCCACCACCTCGAATCGCGAACGTCGGTTCAATTACTAACTGGCCTATCTATAGAGCTCAAATGCAAGACACGCGTATCTTTTACAAGATGATCCGCGAGTCTTCGACCGCGACTTCTTCAACATCAGTCCAAAGGAAGCCGAGGCAATGGATCCTCAGCAACGATGCCTTCTCGAAACGGTCTATGAGGGCGTCGAATCGGCAGGCTACTCGATACCACAGCTTCAAGGATCATCGACTGGGGTCTTTGTGGGGGCTATGAGCTTCGACTACCAATTTGTTGCCATGCGTGGCCTCGACAGTCTACCACAATACCACGCAACGGGTACTTCCATGTCCATCCTCGCCAATCGCCTTTCATACTTCTTTGACTGGAGAGGCCCTTCTGTTGCATGCGACACTGCTTGCTCTTCGTCCCTCGTGGCCTTACATCAAGCAGTCCTTGCACTACGAAATGGAGATGTAACCATGGCTGTTGCAGCAGGGGCCAACCTTATTCTTGGACCCGAGCCGTTCATTGCTCTATCAAACGTATGCTATGCCATGACCTCACAAACACTAATTGAGCTGACCAGCAAATTTCAAGTTAAATATGCTGTCTCCCAACGGGCGATCCTATATGTGGGATTCATCTGGTGATGGCTATACACGGGGCGAGGGCTTTGCTGCCATTATTCTCAAGTCTCTTAGTCAAGCCCTCGCTGACGGCGACCATATTGAATGTATCATCCGTGAAACGGGTGTGAACTCGGATGGACGGACGCCAGGTTGATTTTTAATTCCCCATTCGTTGCCACATCATGTTCACCCCACCATAGGTATCACCATGCCGAGCGCAAAAGCGCAGGCTCAGCTTATTCGAGAGACATATAAAAGGTGCGGACTTGACGCGACAAGCGCACGCGATCGCCCACAGTACTTCGAGGCTCATGGTACCGGCACGCCGGCAGGAGATCGTGAGTGAACACTCGACATGACCCATCATCGCTTGGTGAAATGAAACCCTAACGTGCATAGCTATTGAGGCACGAGCCATACATGAAGCCTTCTTCTCTCGCAGTTCGGAACAGGATGACGATCAGGAACAACTCTTTGTTGGCTCGATCAAAACTGTTCTTGGGCATACCGAAGGCACTGCGGGCCTCGCTGGAGTACTCAAGGCGTCGTTGGCGGTTCAGAATGGCCAAATCCCCGCCAATCTCCATTTCCGAGATCTGAACCCCAAGATTCGACCGTTCTACCACAAGCTTCGCGTCCCAACCGCATTAACTTCATGGCCTAGTGTCCCGAAAGGGCAGCCTCGCCGCGTTAGTGTGAACAGTTTTGGCTTTGGTGGGACCAATGCCCACGCCATTATTGAAAGTTGGGATGGGAAACATGACCGCTGTCCATCGAGACCAGCCCAAGGTGGCCTTGTCGTACTGTCCGCCAACTCAGCTCAAGCTTTGGCAGGAAAGGCTGCATCCCTGGCTAATTACCTTAGAGAGCATCCTGACACGGATCTTGGTCGACTTTCACGCACTATGTTCCAGAGGACAGATTTCTTATTCAGGGCCGCCTTTGCAGCCACGTCTACTGCTCAGCTTGCCGACAAGCTTGAAGCACGGACGGAAATGCTCAAAAATACCTCACGTATCGCAGCCATTCCCGAATCCTTACCGCCTCGGATTCTTGGTGTCTTTACTGGGCAAGGAGCGCAATGGGCTACTATGGGCAGGGAACTTTACGATGCGTCGCCTGTATTCCGTGCAACCATGGATCGGTTACAGCGTAGCCTTGATACGCTTCCCGACGGCGATCGTCCTGATTGGACTCTTATCGACGAGCTTTCGTCGCCCAAAACGACGTCTCGCGTCGGCATAGCCGCTATCTCGCAACCATTATGTACTGCTCTCCAGATCGCTCTGGTAGATGTACTTCACGTAATCGGTATTGCATTTGCTGCCGTTGTTGGTCATTCTTCTGGAGAAATTGCCTCCGCCTATGCTGCAGGATACCTGGATGCCCAAGACGCAATTCGCGTTGCTTATTACAGAGGATTTCATTCATCCTTAGCCAAGGGTACCGACGAAAAGCGCGGCAAAATGATGGCTGTAGGAATGGGTTTGGAACAAGCATCAGCATTCTGCAACGAATTTGGTCCCGCTCTCAAAGTGGCCGCCAGCAATTCTCCCACCAGCTGTACACTGGCAGGGGATGCGGATGCCATCGATGAAGCCAAAGGGCGGCTAGATCGAGATAAGACCTTTACCCGCGTACTGGCTGTAGACACAGCATATCATTCTCACCATATGCAGCCCTGCGCCGCACCCTATCTAGAGTCACTACGCAAGTGTGGTATCAGAGCTCTCAAGGGGCCGAGGAGATGCGCTTGGTACTCAAGTGTTTGGGGCTTAAATGGCCGCAGTCGCTCTTTTGACAGCAAATATGGGATGGAACTGCTCGAGGGGCAGTACTGGGTCGACAATCTGACTAACACAGTACAATTCTCTCAAGCAGTGTACCGAGCCGTTTCCGAAGAGCCTTTCATCTTGGACCTCGCACTCGAGGTTGGACCGCACCCAGCTCTCAAGGGACCAAGCTCCGAGGTGATCAAATCGTTGACCGGGGTAGTCGTTCCGTATTGTGGCATTCTGAAACGTGGAGAGAGTGCAGTTGAAGCATTTGCCGATGGTCTAGGAGTAATTTGGACGTCTTTCCCATCTCAACATCCTATGATCACGTTCGATGGTATGCATCGGGCTTTGCCGCAAGCTGGTCCAGAGAAACCCAGCATTCTCAAGAATTTGCCAACTTATCCGTGGGATCATGATAGCCTCATCTGGCGTGAGTCAAGAGCCTCTCGCATCTTCCGCTCTCAGAACCAGCCACGGCACGAGCTTCTCGGTCACCCTGTGACGTTAGGCGAAAACGGCAGGCGAGAAGTTCATTGGCGCCAGGTTTTCAGGCTGAGCGAGCTCCCATGGGTGAACGGTCATACCATTCAAGGCGAAATTCTTTTTCCGGCCACAGGATATCTCACAATGGCGTACGAGGCTGCCATACGCCTCGTAGACGATCAGACAGCGCTGCGCCTCGTCGAGTTGCATGATGTTGAAATCGTGCGCGCCATGGGTCTACAGCGAGATTCCCCAGGCCTCGAGGTTCTTTTCACCGTATGTGTTACGAGTCAGTCCGACGATTGTCTCACCGCGAAAGTGGCTTGTTATAGCGGGAACGTCAACTTAGCCAAGTTGGACAGCCCTCTGACTGGACTCACGGCTCATTTCACAGCTGGCGTACGACTTTGGCTTGGTGAACCCAACAACAATTCTCTACCCGGCCGTAACCAACCACTGCTCCCCATGAATACCCTAGACATGGACCAATTCTACTCTTATCTGTCCAAAGTAGGATACAACTACTCTGAGCCTTTCAAAGCAACCACTGTGGACCGCCATCTCAACCACGCGGTCGTAACCCTCCCAGTGCCTCCAGAGTCAACGTCAATCCGTGCTGCTACCCATCCTGTAGTTCTGGATACTGCCATTCAGGGGGTCTTGGCTGCGTTTTCTTTCCCCGAGGACGGCCGACTGGGGACAGTGTATCTCCCCACGCGCATTGACTGCGTCCGCATCAACATCTCATCCACATCTACAGGCCTTTTAATGGCAGATAGCGTTTTGACATCGGTAGAAGCGAAGTTACTCAAGGGTGACGTAGAGGTGTTCAACGCGAGAGATGCGAGCGTCGAAGTACAAATGCGTGGAGTACACTGGACTGCCCTGAACCAAAGTAAAGACCGATGGCTGTACGCAAGCGAAACTTGGGTGCGCGACGCAATCCATGGTATCGAGCCCAGGCAAATGACCAAGCTTTCTCCAGAGGCTGAGGCGTTTGAAAAGCTATTGACACGCACAGCTTATTTCTATCTACGCAGGCTTCGTGACCAGATTAAGCCCTCTGAGCTGTTGTTGATGAGCAAGCATCGACGGCACATGATGAAGTGGGTCAGAGATCATCTGTTTCCCCAGATCGAAGCAGGCCAACGTCCTGATGTTGAAGCAGAGTGGGTAAACGACACTCTAGAGGATGTCGAGCGATGGAGCGCCAGTTACATGATATCGGGTAACAACGATATGCAATTACTACATGCCGTGGGGAAAAATCTGCCTGCCATCGCTCGCGGGACGAAGCCTGCTCTACAGGTGCTATTGACAGACGACATGTTAGACCGTCTGTACGTTGAGGGCACTGGAATTGCTGACGCTAACCTTGACTTGGGGCTTCTGGTAAAGCAGATCGCGCACCGTTACCCGCGCATGAAAGTAATCGAGGTTGGTGCTGGAACGGGCGGCACTACTCGAGCGGTGCTGTCGGCTTTGGGCGATCAATATACATCATACACTTATACTGACATCTCGGCCGGCTTTTTCGAGCCTGCAAAGACAAAATTCAGCCAACATGCCGGAAAGCTGAAATTCAAAATGCTGAACATTGAAAAGGACCCCATGGACCAAGGCTTCGATGAAGGTTCTTTTGACATGGTAATTGCCTCCAATTGTCTGCACGCGACTCGAAGTCTGCAAGAAACGCTGCGTCACTGTCGCCGCTTGCTTCGACCCGGGGGCTACTTGGTCTTATTAGAGATAACACGCGACCATCTTCCCATGCAATTGATCATGGGCACGCTCCCCGGGTGGTTTCTGGGCGCAGATGAGGGACGAGTCTGGGCTCCTACAATCAGTAGTAACGAGTGGGACGCGTTACTGAAAGCGACCAGGTTCTCAGGAGTAACCGCAAGCTCAACACCTTCTTATTGTTCCGTAATCATGTCTCAGGCAATGGACGAGACAGTCCAGCTACTTCGCGAGCCGCTTTCTGACGTTTCACGGCAAGCATTGGCGTCGAGAGGGCCGGTACTTGTCGTTGGCGGTAATGAGTCGGGACTTGGAACCAGGTCGCAGGAAATCCTTGCTTCTCACGGCTCATCCTACCTGCGCGAGCTCGAAGGCATCGAAGTTCCGAGCGGAGCAGTAGTACTCTGCCTATGCGATCTAGACAACCCAATATTTGGTGCCATGACAGAGGCAACATTCCAAGGTACACAGACAATCTTCCGCAACGCAAGTATTGTTCTGTGGGTAACGTCGGGAGCGACTTCGGGCAAAAATCCCATGGCGAACGTAACGGTCGGACTGGGACGAACGCTTCTGGCCGAACGTAGTGACCTGAGGCTTCAGTTTCTCGATGTGGAAGAGCCTGCATCACTTACACCAGAGTTTCTGGCAACTCTTCTTCTTCGACTCAGCGCGACAGATCAATCCAATTCAGATGATATCCTCTGGACGCACGAACCTCATCTTGCATTAAGAGACGGCGCATTCTACGTACCCAGAGTGCTGCCTCTGGACAACTTGAATCGCCGGTCCAGCGCAAAGAACCGACAGCTCACCCAGCTTACCAGCCTTGGGCTCGCCGACACTAGCGTCGAGGTAACTGAACAAGATGGAGCCTTGGAGCTGTTTGATTGTCATGTCGGTGATTGTAAACCAGGCGAGATACGTGTACAGGTCACAGCATCATCCATACATGCTTTTACCTGTAACGGACTGGTCACACCTGATCGCTCAATGCCTGTGTACTTTTGGATTGGTCGCGAGGTAGAATCCGGAGACAAAGTCATGGGCTTTTTGGACTCAAATCGCTCCATAGTCACGGTCGTGGAAGATCATATCTTGTACCGTGGACGCAATACCGCCGCACCAGACAAAGAAGAATCAGATGCTGAACAGCTGCACCATCTCATAGTACAGGCGATGGCTTCATCTCTTCTCAGTAACTTCGAGGAGCCCGTTTGGGTTCACGGCGCCCCGAACTATGTCAAGCAGGCTATCATTCGTGTTGCTCACAGAACAGATGTCTCTGTGTTCCTGACGACATCGGATATCGCAAGCGCTCGGGATCAGGGTTTCATCCATCCGTACATCAGTAAGCGAGACCTGCAGTCACTTGTCCCAAGACCTGTGAAAACCCTGATCAATCTGGAGGCCGCGCAAAATAAGGATCTTTCGACGCTGATGCGTGATTCCCTGCCACCTTCTACGACAGTGATCGAAGTCGATGATTTGACAATTCAGATAAAATATGAGAAGCTGCGTGAGCTAGCCCAAGTTATGGACAAGAATGAAATCAAGAGCGCTGGTCACCTAAACCAGGTTATGTCCATCGGCCATCTAACAGGAGAGAGAGTCAAGGGGTTGAGCCCAGGGGCTGTCATTGACTGGCGCACTGCTGAGAGTGTCACCACGACCGTTCGAGCTCTCGACCAAAGTGGGTTGTTTGCCGCTAACAAGACATATATCCTTTTTGGAATGACAGGAGATGTTGGCATCTCCGTTGCTGCGTGGATGGTGGAACATGGAGCTCGAAATGTGGTGCTGGGCAGTCGAAATCCCAGGGTGCCAGAGGGCGTTATCGAATTCATGTCCCAGAAAGGAGCTAATCTACGCGCGGTGAAGGTCGATGTGACGAGGAAGGAAGTATTAAGAGAAGCATGTGCCAATATCAAGTCAACCATGCCGCCGATTGGGGGTGTCATCAATGGCGCCATGGTGCTTCGAGACCGCCTTTTCGCCCACATGTCTTGGGCCGATTTTGAGGCGGTACTGGCGCCAAAGGTTGCAGGAACTCAGAACCTTGACGAGATTTTTAGCGAAAACGATGAAGCATTGGATTTCTTCATTGTTCTTTCGTCGGCGACGTCGCTAGTAGGGATCATTGGCCAGTCCGCGTATAGCGCGGCGAACCATTTCATGTCTAGTCTTGTGCGACAGCGGCATGCCCGTGGTTTAGCTGGTTCTGTTGTTGCAATCGGTTTCTTGACGGGCTTGGGCTACATTTTCCGATCAGAAAATGAGCATCTCGATGCTATTGAGAGGTCTCTTCTCCCACAATTGGGCAGGCAAGCCGAGACGGACCTACACGACATGTTGGCGGAGGCCATTGTGTGCGGCCGACCGAACTCGGGTCAGCCATCCGAGCTCATCACTGCCATAAAGACAACATTCCCGGACGCATGGCATCAAGACCCGCGGCTCTCGTGCTATCTCGTACAGGATAGCGTGCAAGAGGGCACTGATCCAAAAGAAGTCGAGGGCAACGCCAGGGTCGAGGCTCAATTGGCAGCAGCTGAGGATCCAAAGCTATGCTTGACAACTTTGGTGAAGTGCTTTACAGTAGCGCTGGGCAACATGCTCCAGCTTGATCCGGCTCAGATAGCTGTCGACGTTCCTGTGGCTGACCATGGCGTTGATTCGCTGGTATCAGTTCGCATTCGCGAGTGGTTCCTAAAAGAACTGGGGGTGGACGTGCCGGTATTGAAACTCATGTCGACAAACCACTCTCTGTCGCGAGTGTGCGAGGATGCACTGGCTGGATGGCGAAAGCTTCGTGCAGGTCCCCCAACGGGGTCTCAGACAGAGGTCAAGGATACCGAATCTCGTCGTGACCCAGGAAAGGACTGGACCAAGGAGGTGGCAGAGCTCATCGGCGGAATTCGTGGCCTCATTCCGCGAGGTACCGATTCGATGACGAACGTCGAGGCGCCTCGGGGCAATGCACGCCGCGTCGTTCTCACGGGGTGTACGGGGTTCCTGGGCACTCATTTGCTCCGCCACCTAGCCGCCGATGCGAGTGTTGCTGAGCTGCATTGTCTTTGTATTCGCTCGCGTCACGTGCGGGTCCAGGACGTCAAAATCCGCGAATACTACGGCGACCTAGCCAAGCCGCTGCTGGGACTCTCTGCTGGCGACTTCAGGCGCCTTAGCCAAACGGCCGACTTAATTATCCACCTAGGTGCCGACGTCAACCATCTAAAGTCATACGAAGCGATGCGGGCTGCCAACGTTGTCTCGACGCAGATACTCCTCGCCATGGCAACGCCACGTAACATCCCCGTGCACTTTATCTCGTCGTCTTCGGTGGCCATGCTTCAGAAGGGAACTCCAGAACTGGCGGAGTTGCCGCCATCGAGCATCTCTCCTCCAGGGGATGTTGAATCTTTGATGAAAAACGCCTTAGGTTACGCTGCCAGCAAATGGGTGGGCGAGATGCTGCTTGAAAGCGCGGAGGGCCCTCCAACGGTTGTGCACCGCTTCCCCAACATCACGGGTCCTGACGCGCCCGAAGAGATCCCATTGGTAGCCCTAGATCGTTACTGCACTAAGATGCGGGCCGTACCAGCTTTGGATCCCCGCTTGTGGGTTGGTCAGCTCGATGTCATTGATGTTAGCCACGTGGTGCCAGATTTTGTGGCGACGGCGTGGAGCCACGATCCCCGTGAATCATTTGCCGTACACAACTACTGCGGCGGCAACAGTTACTGGCTATCGGACCTCGCGGGCATGTACAGAGAGAAACTCGGGGCCGACGTCGATGTTCTACCGACAGCCGAGTGGATGCGGAGGGCCATAGCCATGGGTATGCCCAAGGGTGTCGAGGCTACGTTCGTTGGTCATAACGAAGTATTTGTGTCGCCTGTATTGCGCAAGGGCCCGGGCAGGAAATAGAAGAAATCGCTAAATGATTGATACCAACAAGTTTTAGTAAATATTGAATTACTGTATAGTATATACCATGTTATGTTCATAAAAGTGTGTTAAGTGAACCGTATAACGTGTTCTAATGGCTCTTTTCAAAGCTAAAAACTATAGCCTTTATAGATAATTCTTTAAAGAGTATAGCGGCTCATTTGGATATTTTTCTAAAAAACCTTTTCTGCCGGACAAATCACTTATACCTTATTAATAAGGTTGCATATCGCTTCTAGAAGGTAATTTCTAATTAGCCCTGGAGTTTATAGTCATAGGTAAATTTCAGGCTGAGGTTAATATTACTTTTTAAGGTTTTCTGAAGATAAATAGGGTAAATACGTAATGATTACGAGCGCTCTAGGGTTAGTAATGACTAATGAAAAGAATAAAAAAATATACTAAGGTAAAAATCGTAAGTATAATTCCCTTATTCTGATTAGCCTAGGAGTTCCTAGGAGTTCGCAGGAGTTCCCAGGAGTTCGTAGACTTTCTTACGGACTATTAAGGTATAGAGACTATACTCTACTATATTGAAGGTTTATATATATAGTAATATAGTAAAACATTATTAATTATATATTATATATAATAACGGTCTGTGTGAAGGCGCGG
>AYLM01000572.1:0-59557 GCA_001625345.1 Cairneyella variabilis | reverse complement strand
CCCCAACTCTATCTTATCCAGCTCTTTACTAATGCTCTACTGCACCTTTATTCTCACTATTGGTAATAGTATAAATATCGCTAACATGATAATAAACCTATAATACGGAATATAGGTAAGCTTTAACTATACGAGGCTAAAATGCTAAAAGAACCAGAGACCTGATAGATCTGCATTTAGGATAATATTAAGGTAGAGGAGAGATAGCGAAAGTATATAGCGATCGGGGAGTTTATAGAGAAGGCGCTGGAGAGGAATCAGTGCCAGATAATGCTAAGAGTGGAAGCCGTGAAGGGGGAGCACCTTATATTTGAGAAATTGAGTTCATTGAGTGTGACTCCAAAGATGGATTGCACAATAAATTAGAGAATTGAGCTCGAATGACAAGTAATTCAAAATGCCTCCTAACGCGATATACCTTTCTGCAGAAAGAAAGGGAGGAGAACTGTTTACGGCCTTGGAAACAAGATTGAGCGACAGGGCCTTGCACGATATTGATTGTGACCCTCTGGACTTGCGCTATACCGCCGCGACTTTTCAACCAAATCTTCCATATTTCGACCCATTCCTGAGCTGAGCAATGGAATTCGCTGGCATTGACGTGGAGAATCATTGGCTCTATGGAGAGATTCGCTCGCGTCAAAGAGCGCCAGACAACGATGCGGATGCAGCAGCATATACCAATGCCTTCAATCCAAAGAATGGAACTATTGCATGCCAATACGCGAATAAAAACTTGGATGGAACAGACGAACAATTCAAAATGCAAAGGTCGCATCTCTTGTTCCGACATTGGGAATTGGCAGCTCGAGCTGCGGGATATCCTGTCCGAGAATTGAAGTGTATCTGATAAAGAGATATTGTGGTGGTCGAAACTCAGAATGTTTTGAGTCAAGTCAGTCAGCCAAGTGTGGCTCTTCCACGAGGTAGTTATGTGGAGTACTTGGCCGTGGATGACGATTCGGATTTCTTCGCAATTCTTGGAACCTCCAACGGAGCTGGTATTGGAAGGATGCTTGCGGAATTCTGCGAATCTCTTGGTCGAAAGACTATTCATAGTGTCCGAGTTATGCACGTAAATAGTATGCCAACCATGTACTGGGAGCTGAAAGATTCCGAGTTTTCGCCCGAGAAAAAGCCAGCTATGCCAGTAGTATCGGTTGCAAAGCTAAAAGGATTGTTAAAGAAGCAGAAGAGTGTGAGCGAGACAGGGGATAGAGCATCAGAGATAGGAGCCTAAGATTCGAATAATTATTATAGGAGTAAGATAAAATTGATGAGAATTAGTTTACAATAGATGATTCGGAATGCTCGATAGCGTCAAACAAATTCTCAAAGGCCAGAAAGCCTTCACACCTATATATCCCAAAGCGTAGGTGACATCTATAGCGACTATATTTACAAATCAACCAGGAAATCCATAAATACCGTCCCATAAGAACCACACGAAAAATTGTCAACAGCCAGCGTCAGCCAGCATCTTCCAGCTACGCAGGCTGGCTGGCTCAGACTTCAAACACAAAAGCACATGCTTTGAGCAGGAGTCTAAGTCATGTGGCATGGAATTGATTGGTGAAAGACTCTGCTTCGAAATTCTTGTTACAGGTCGCGTTGATGCTGGCATCCCCACGGTTTGGTGTTTGGAGAGGACAGGTCAGGCAGGGTTTTCTGAAGTCATGTGGAAGGCTTTTCACTGGCTGATTGTCTCCTGATGAGTGGCTTTTGTTGCGCGTCGTCAAAAAGGGCACACACATTTTGTCCGGCTCGATGCCCTATTTTCATTAGGCGGACCGTGAAAACGAGGCAGCATCCCTGCAAGATATTCGCCTTGGAAATTCCTCCCAAAATATGATTGTGCCACATCGGAGTGAAGAGTACAACCTGCCTTAGTAAAGCATTTCTCTAATGGGATCATCGACTATATTCTCAAACCCGGCCTTCGGCAAGCATGAGAAGGCTAACGGCAAAGCCCTAGTTACACATCGATATGAACGACACCAAACACCAGCCTCAATCAAGTCCAAGCTGCTTCCTGGAGAGAGCAGAGTCCCGCCCACGCAACCAGCTTCTTCATCGGCTTGACATACATCTCCAAATCCATTTCGCCGCTTCGATCAACTCCTGGAAGCAGGTTTTTGAGACCAGCAGCAACCAAATTCTCCTTCCCCTCCCTCTCAGGCCCAGAATCTGCCTCAAAGCACTTCGTAACCTCCCTTGCCATCGTACACCTCATAGACTCTAGCACCTCAGGCATCGGAGTCTTGACCCTCCCAGGCAAAAGACTGAACTGCTTATCGTATTCCGAGTTGTCACTCTCTGGCATCGGCCTCTCACTATCAAGTAGCGATACTAGCACAAATAGGTTGTTGATATGACTTTGTGGGTGAATATGTGGGACCGTATGGGATCTATAACGAAATAAATACTCAATGACAACTTGAGCATTTCCTCTGTATCGCCGCTGAGTAATGGCAGATCATCGCATGTTCGAAGAGGTTGCGCATCCGCGTCGTCTCGTAGCTGAAGCCTGCGGCATACATATCTTTGATCATCGCTGCAATTTGGGCCAGAGGGTTCAGGCCGTCTTGGCACATAGCGAAAATGTCCAGATCATTTCGAGCCCAGTACCCGTACCGTTGTCGCAGCGTCCCCCGGTGACTAAGTTGCCTCTTTTGCATAGGTCGCAGAGCAGTCAATTCCCAGTTCGCGGGCGAGGACGGCACGTCTACTATCGTACTCGAAGTACCAGGCGAACCAGGGATAGGTGATTTGGCTGCCGGCAGGAATGTCGTTTGTGGCCCGGACGCGGAGTTTGTTGCCCTCAAAGAACATCCAGCAGTTCGGGTCGCAGGAGTAGGGGATGAGCTGGATCATTAGGTCGTAGAACAAGCCTAGTATATTGTCGTTGTCTTTTACACCGTCCATTGTAGTCTCGACTTTGGGTTGGTAGACTCGTTTTGCATCTTTCCTGGGAAAGGGATGTGAGATTTTGCACATGTAGAGCATCATCGGGAGGCCGTTCGCATATTGGCGGGGAAGTTGCTCCTGCAAGCATCAGTTACTCTGCAGTTTCGAAACTTACATGTGAGGAGATTGATAGAGTCTTGCTGTGCGACAGCTACCTCGACACACTTAGACAAGATATCCTCGATCAAGGCACACTGTGCCATCCATCCTGCTTCCCTGACTCTCGCTGGCAAAGGGCCTGACCCCCAAATGAAGGCAAGAATTGTGCCCAGTCTGTAGTAGAGATTTTGCCATTGTTTCACAGAAGGTAGAGGCGCTATACAGCACGAAAGCAAGCACCCAAGATCATGGATTGACTTCCCTCAGGAAGGCAAGCTTGATAGTCTTCATCGATGATTGTCTTGCAGATAGCACACTCGAATTTGTGATGGTGCTTCTAGGCAGCGGTTAGACAATCCTAAATAGGAGAACGCGTCAGTCATGTAGAAAATGAGAAGGGAGGACGCATTTAGTTTATTGCAATAGTGGAGTACGTGGCAACCGGCACAAGAGTTGGGAGTTGGCTGACCGTCCGTCTGAGGCACTAGAGCAAAGCAGTTATCGCATACCCTCCTCGTCGCCTCCTGTCCCTCAGGAGGCTACCCATATTAGCTTCTCTTGGAAATGGGAAGCAAAGGGAGAACTTACAACAGTAATGAATGATTGCTTGATCTTGAAGGTCAGATCACTCTCTTTGGCATCCTCCTTCACGAAAATATCCTTACCTTCGTCGCTCAACTTGATGTTGGCTTCTATGTTGAAGTCGACATACTTGAAAGGTTCAGCTAGAGATTGAGCGCCAGCTGCACTTTTGGGAGGCATGCTGCAGTGAGCAAGACAGTTTCAGGGGCGATGAATCTGAGCACAGGAGGTTTTGTGTCTCGGGAAGGAAGGGGAACGAGGTAAGATCTTATAAAATCTCAATCAAAGGACGGGCAACTCCAGCACTCGTGAACGGCGCCTCAAAGCAGTGCAATGTGCAAGCTGTTTTTCTAGCACAATCTAAGCGAAAGAACAAAATGGACCGAAAAAATATCTCGAATCCAGAGAAGAGGATGTCAAACCACTCTTTGTTATATTCTTTGCCGTTTGTAAAAGACAGGATCTTATGCCGATCTAGCAACCAATCTGCAACAGAACCCATCTGAAAATAAAGCAGGATTATGACCCTCCACATGAACGGTCTTGCCAGCTGCCAGTATCCACTAGGAAGGTGGAGTAACAGCCGAATATGTCTTGTTTTTATTCAACTTGCAAATTTCGTAACTTTTTCTCTTTCTCCCATCCCATTATCAGTATGTTACATCCATTACCAGTCCAGCCAGCATTGGCAATCGAGGCTTTGGACCACTCAAAGGAAAGGCGTATAGCAAGTGCATTTGACTCGTGGTCTAGTAACGCTCGTAATCTTTCTCCCATCTCTCCTTTCGAGGATGCTTGATTACAGTGCCAGGTGGATGAGCGTCCTTGTCGAAACGGCAGCCAAAGGCATTGCATACTGGATCTTTTCCGCCGGGTCCCATACTTACACTAGGGCAGTGATGTCCGTAGATGCAGAACTCCAACTCGCAGTCTTGACCATTGAGACATGGGTTCAACCGCGTCAAGTATGCAATAGCTTTCAAATCTTCCTCGGTGGCTTTATATTGGTGCTCGAAGCAGCATTCGTCACCTTTGGCACAAGGGCCGCGGAGGTAATGGTTGTTGCAGAGCTTGTTGTTTGTAGTACGACGTTTGATCTTGTCTAGGACCGTGGCGTTGACCGTGATCGGAGGATCAAGGCCACGCGGAGTAGGAACCCAAGCTGGCTTCGTGGGTGTGGTGGTTGGAATAGGCTTTTTGACGGCCGTGCCATTTTTGGTAGTAACAGGAGATGGAACTGGAGCTGGAGGCGGCGCAATCGCAATAGATGTGACGCCAGCCCAGGTCGATGGTGGTGTAGGAGAAGAAGTTAAACGGTCAACGAGCTTCTCAGCACGGAATATATTATTGAAATTTAGTATTTGAAGACCGGTGGTCGCAAGCTCCCGGACGGTGGGCGGGCCTTCAATAATTGTAATTCGGCAGCGGTCATCTTGCGTGACTACTTGGTCTAGGAAGGGGGCATATCCAGCATCGTGGGAGATGCCTAGGAGGATCTGCTTGCAATTGTGGTTTCGAAGATGCCACCGCATACATTCTAGAGAAGGATGAGCTCAGCCGAAGCAGCAGTTGCAGAGCAGATACCTTTAAGCTTGGAGTCTGCCCTTTCCTTTCCATGTCCTACGTCGATGAAATCGAACGAAGCTTTTCCTTGTGAAAATCCTAATGTAAAGTCTCTCAAATCATCGGGATTCTCGAGAGAACCGTCTCGACGCATAGCTTTGGAGAGACCGGTAATATTTGCACAAACTTTGGCCATAACTTCAATCTCGTCTGTCAGCTCGCTGCAGTGTTCGAGGACGGTATTTCGAAGTTCGTTGGCTGCCTGCTTTCCTCCCTCGATGCCGTGTCTGATGAGATTCTCATTGAACTGAAACCTCGTCAGCTGAAGTCTTGCCTCGAGACTCTACATACATACAATCATGCCATCTCCATCAATCAGAACCATAATATAAGGATTGCGATTCTGCGAAGGTCAGCATACGGCAGCATTCCCGGCAACCTGATCGTACCCTCAAGGAATCACAGTCGGCACTGAACTGGCCCATCCGCTGTTGTGCTACACTCAACTGTTGCTGCATCTCTCTTCTCGAGCGTCTTGCATCGTCGAGATCCAGTTGCGCATCTTCCAATTCCTTTGCCAGCCTCGCATTTTCATGTCGCAAGCCGCTCTCCACTCGTTCACAGTATATCAACAGATCCTAGAGACGTCACGACGAATCCTCAGCGGCTGAAGGCATGGCAGCCTGGACCTACCTTTATCAACTCGTCACCGGTATCTCGCTGCAGCTGCAGAGCTTGAAAGCGCTGGACAAAGTCCATGATTGCCATCGCAGGCAGTTGTGCCATTACAACTCTTTCTTTTGTCACGTAGAGAAGATTCTCTTCCAACGACAGATTTTGGTCAGATTGTCGCGTATTTTTTGATCGCCACCAGAGAGACGCGACAGTGGGGCGCAGAAATAGATTTCTCCAGCCTGAGCTGCAGATCTCCCTTGTAAATAACAGTCATCAATGAAATGGATCAATTTCGATGTCGATAAACCCGTCAGTGATAAAGATCGTACGAGAAAGGTGGATGGAAGGTCAGAAAAAGACATGGGCGCCGAGTTGAGTACTCTTTTCTTTTGCCAGCAAAGACAAGGCAAAGCTGGGCTGTGCTGTGTCTCGGTTGGCAGCCGCTCTCATTGCGACATGTTGCCTACCCGCATTGCATTCACCCTGCCGCCATCCATCAAGCTGAATGGTTGCAAGGAAGCTGTGTAGATGCGCTTAGAGAGTGTGTGAGAGGGGCACAAGGCGATGGTTTGCATTCTTACTCGATGAGTAACCTTAAAGCATCGCAGCCGGAGTCGATGGCTTTCGCTGCAAGAAAGCCTTGCATAATGCAGTTGCAGTCACGTGGATTGGATGTGCTTGCTTGTATTCCAGGCTCACTGCGAGGTATTTATTTGCGTGGTCTTCCTGTCAAAGGGGGCAAACTCACCGGTGTTGCGTGGACCAAAGATTCTTGAATGCTTCTATTCCTAGTTTTTCCGCTCCGTCGACGTCTCTGCTCTGTGTTCACAAATTATGTGAACGCCGCAGACAAATTTGAGGGCGTTAATATTCTACAGGACACCCGACTCAACAGAGAATTTTGGTTGATTGCACATCTTCCTGCAGATTTCTTCCTCCTCAACATCTCTGCTCTGCGCACAAAGAGTGTAGTGCTTCGGCTCCTGAGTACTTATACTCTCTCAACCCCTCTGATCTTTGTACTTATTCTCAAGCTAGACCGGATTTCATCTGATCACGGTTACATGATGGCAGATCAGCCCAAGCCAGAAGCTGATTCATAGCCGTATAAGCCCGGAAAAAGCCTCATGAGTTCCTATCTGTGTGTCCCGCTCAGCTATAAGCCGACAAGCTGCTCCGTTCATAGCCATCAGCTGAAAATGAGCAGCGCCTGAGCCCCTTCCAAAGCATTTTCCGAGAAGGTTGAGTAGGTGAAGGTGTAGAAGCATCCAGACGTCAGGGATAAGGGCAGTCACTTCTGGTGGGTTCGGTTTGAAGCTGCCGAGATGGGGATGAGCGTCAGGACCAAGGGGTTTCCGCTTGAGCAAGGCTTGGAGGCAGGAGAGTGTGTTTATCCGTTGGGGAAGGGTGATGTTTGGTACTTTGACTGGTTCGATGAAGTAACAGATTTTGAGGCACGTCTTCAGAGCTTCAGGGGCATCGAGGTTGGCTATGCAGCCGACCATTAGACGTTGATGAAGAATGATCATTGACGTCGAGTCGAGTCCGTATCCAGCTGCTTACATGTCTGCAATCACACTTTTGATTCCTGGTAGGGCTTTCAGGCTTTGTTCTGGCGTGCTCAAGTCGAGATCAGGACCTGCGTACTTCAGAACTCGCTCCTCCAGTTCCCCATGAGGGCCGAGATATTCCTTTCGATAGAAAGAGCAACGACATTCGATACGGAATTTGTGGAGTAGTATGGCTTAGCGAACTTCAGGGTCTCCAATGTCGTCAGATTTGATCAAGAACACAGGTATTTCATCGTTGCTTTGATACTTCTCGGACTTTGCTGCTGCCCAATTCGCACCAAAGTATTTGAACGTCGTTCACGAGGTTAGCTCAGAGATACTGAATAAAGTTAACCCAAATCCTGCCATCTTTTTTGCCAGTGGTTCAAAGAGTTTGCCCCTCTGCAAGGACAGAGAAGCAAATTATGGTTTCCAAGTACGTGCAGACCATGGCAGTCTTCTCCAAGAAGACGACGTGTTCTCCTCTCATTGCTATTGCTCGACGTTGTTGCCCTCGGTTACCGTTGATGCAAGTGCAGACGGGTTGCTTTCCAAAATCGGTCGTGAACAAACAAAGAGCAAGCAAAAATTTCGGTGGCCCTCTTCATCCACATTCCAACACCATCACCAAAATCTTCTCACAACCTCGTCCAATTGCCTTGGATTCACAACAATCGCGAATCCCCTCGGCACAAAATGCCGTCGATTGTAATCTTGCGCGATCGCGAGGATGCCAAATACCTCCTCGACATCTACCAAAACCACAGACGCGAAGGCCTTGAAGCTGTTGGAGCGAAGACAACCGATTACCCAATGCCATATGGCGGAGTAGGAGTCACGATATTTGCTCCTCCAGGTATTCTGCCCTCATCTTCTGTATCTAATACTACGGGCGCTTCCACAGAGGCAGCAGACTTTCAACACGTCGGCATAGCTCCAAAACGCGTTTTGTCCGCAGTGCCAAGTTTGTGACTTCTTTGGTTCAAATTCCCATGCTGAGGCGGTGTTTCACATGGCTTCCACTATGTTCGCTTTCATGGTTCCAAGGCCTAAGAAGGAGCCCCAAGTCACTACTGTCGAGGAACAATTCGAGCGCACTCAATAGACAAGCTCCTTGCTTGGGCTGGATTATCTTCACGGTCTACAGAAGAGATCAAGATGTGAGAATTGGTGTGCTGGTACTGGTGCCTGCCTGCCTGCCTGCCTGCTTAATTGCAAAAGGTGTTGTGCTATCTGGCATATAATGTTGCATGATCCTGGGCTGCTATCTCTGATGTATTTATCATTCAGTGGGGATATCTGGCACAAGGGATTATCCTCATAGCTAGACTGATATTGCCGATTCCGAGAATATATTGCAATTCATTGCATCAGATGACAACTATTACTTAACTCTGAGTCCGAGAATAGTGATATCTCATCATGATCATGTAGCTCTAAACATCGCAATTTCAGCTTGCCGGAAGACCACCAAGATTTGACGTCGCCACATTTGAAATTAGTCGGGATGGATTCGAACGATGCATACTCAACTGCAACATGTTGTCTGTCTCCTTTTCAAAATGCACTCACTAAAGGTGCCCCTTAAGCCAATGCATTGCAGCGAGAGCGTATACTTCCTCAATCACCCTGCCACGTCAGAAGACCCAGACTCCATCAAATTCTGGAAGACTCAGGGGCGCTTAGTCTTACGATTGATTGGCCCTTGCTGTCAACAACAAGCTTTCAGCTAGTCATTGGATGGAACTGCAGTCAGCTTCAACACCAGAGGCCCGAGCCAACTTAAGCGCAGAGTACTAGGATACCCTTCATCTTTTAGCAGCAGCTATATCGCCAACAGTGGAGACAAATCTTAGTTATGAACAAGTTGTTATTATTGATTGCACTGTGAGTAATTTCTGTCACATTTCCAGGCTGCCATTTCCTTATTTTTCCATACGTGGCTGACATTCTTGAAGGGCGACAGCATCTCCAGCGTACAGCAGCCACCGTTGAAGCTGGGAAATTGGGGGGTCAAGCCGAGAATTTTGCCCCATGTGTCTACTGGGAAAAACTATGACCCGTTCCCTAAGATCATAAACCACTCGTATAAGAAGAATGTTCTCTTTTACTTTGAGGGCAAGAAAATGATCTTCAAGATAACAAGAAATATTGCCTCCGGGCAGGAGATCGTCCTTGACTATTTCATGGAGCCCGACTTCTTGGAACGTAGACGAAATCTTGAGGGAAATGGCATCAATTGCTCCTGTGAATATTATTGCGAGGGGAGATCTCGCTAGGCGAGTCGGGATTCACGAATCAATCGATTTGTAAGGGCCGACTCGATAGGATTCGCAAGCAGGCCTACCGGATTGAAGCTGTTATTAGGGACTCTCACAATGCGGGGTTCGGCACTGACAACATGGCCTGTGGAGTTTACATGAGTGTGTATTGAAAAAATTACCTTGCAGTTTCTGCTGAGATGGCCAATCAAGTCGTGAAATCGAGCCTCGTCAGAATCGTCATACCTGCCCTGGCAAGATGGACTCAAGGCAACCACCTTCCTGGAAACATGTTCTCATTGGACGCACTCTCTGACTTCCTTACTCTGACATATCAGTGGGACGACTTGGTTAACTCAGTACTGGTAAACTCAGTATCCACCACTTTCAAGAAGGTCCTTGTGAGGATTTATCCTTTGCTGCTCTGGATGTATGTATCGGAGATCCGAGGCTTCTAGGCGGGAATTCTGAGACCCGTAAGGGAGCAAGTTGGCTGTACACGGCGGTAAGAAAGACAGAAACTTGGAGAAGTGTTGAAGGACAAGAAGCCCGAAGAGCGGATGGAACTTTTGGTGCCGGACTTCAATAAACTGCTGGCCTGGGCTGGCCTCTCGTACTGCTGCCTTGATGTCTCCGGCAACACTTCTGAGACTCAACACCTGGCGTTCTGTACATTGAGAGTTGTTCCTGACGACAACAGTTGAACCAGGGGTGGCATTGCGTTGATGAGAAGTAATGGGATTTTGGATGGAGAACTTTTCCATTTTGCGGCCTTTCCCCCCTGGCATTGGCAAGCCGTTCATGAGCAGCTTATCTCCGGTCTTGGACTATGGAGGATCTCCAAATATAGGCGTCACTCCACACAGAAAATGCGGCACTTTTGATTGTACTTTAGAATTCTTACTGAGCAGGAATTCCGTAACACTCTGACTAGATGATGTGCCTTAAAGGGTGCCCGTGAGAGTCTCGTGTACGTGAAGAATTCTGGGTTACCTTGTTCTATGGCATCTCATAAAACACTCTTTGTAACTGAACCCATTGCATCTGTCATCGTAATCGTGGACGGATGTGCAAACCAGCAAGTCAACTTTTCAGTCAACCTCCTTTGACCTAGCGCGATCTTCTCAATCGACATCAATCATCACAACGTCCTGTCCTTGTGCATCCACCGTGATCACACCATCTTGGATCTCCAAGTGTCGGCGAAGAAATGAGTAGAGCTGTTCAGTGAACACAGGAGGAAATGCGTCACCAATTGCCTTCCTAATCGCCTTCCCATGGAAAACGTGATGAAGAGGAAATCCCTGTAGAGCAGCGAACTCGCGTAGAGTGAGGCCTCTGGTGCCACTGGGGTGGCCTGAATTTGTTCCTCCATTGCAAGTGATGCAGGAGGTAATCTTCGTATCATCCCACCCGCTGCGATTGGCAGTAGATCTGCTTGCGGCAGCAACGTCATGGTTTGGTGCATTCCGAGGAATTGCACGTAGAATACTGCGAGGCGTAGCGAATGGTTTGAGGCCCGTAGCTCGGTTGTCGGAATGTGTGGGCTCAGGAAAGTCAGGAAGTGGTTCTCCAGGGCTCGATAATTGTTAGCTGGTACAAGTGACAGCAGACGGGAGCCCTACCAGGAAGCAATCATCACCAGGCGCTGTCGGCTCTGTGGCAGACCATACTCCTGTAGCTTGATAATTCGCCAGGCCACGGAATAACCAAGGCTTGTAAAGCATCGGACCAGCATGTGGAAGTAAGGTCGGAATCGAGGGAACATGATACCAAAGGTCTGCTCAAGTGTAGCAATTCTTGGGCGTGACTTCTGAATGAGATCCGCAATCGAGAATAGCGAGTCGCGATTCATATCACTATTCTGACCTTCTCTCGTATGGGCCGGAGACCAGGGCTTGCAAGGTGGGCTCAAATGCAGGACATCGACAACAAGCCGACCACGTCGATCACGCAGGCGACAAAAATCGTCGGACCACAGGTGATGAGCTGCTGCCTCGGGAAAATTGGCTCTATAGCTCTCCAATGGATTCGAATCTCCGTCCAGACCAAACACTACCTCAAGGCCTGCCATATCGGCTCCTCGTGAGGCTCCACCGCTACAGCAGACTACTCCAATCAGCATGATTCAACAAGACTATTAGGTTTCCCACAAGCATGGCGCTAGAGGTACTGATCACTTACAAGTGTCTCCAAAGGTGTATCTGCCACGTCCGCCCGAGCCTCCCGGCTTCGTCTCCCGCTCTCGTGAAATAAATCGAATGACCTCTGAAGGCGAGCTCATTCCAGGAGTGCATTCAGCCTCTGAGAGAATCTCCATTCGTATGGTTTTGAATTTGTTTGGGTACCTCATGCGATTCTCGTACAGACCTGCGGTCTCCCACTCCTCAGTGAACTTCCATCTAGCTACAAGGCGCTCATACTTGCGTACGTGAGCAACCCAATGTTCATAGGTCTCGGTCCGCTTCTTCTTATGTTGAAATCGTTGTTCGGGGAATGGACGGTTGGTGCGGATGAGTATTCGAGTCTTAACAATCTCACTGCATCGTGAAGTCAGTATCAACTTCAAAGAGTACCCATAACAACCTCACCTTGAGTCAACCTCTACAAGACTTTGTTTCTCAACTGACCGCCGATCATCGACAATTTTCTTGAAGATGAAACAAACCTCATTGATCTTACGCTCCAATGATCCGTTTATATCGGCAGTTCTTCGAAGCAGATGACCTCGAATTGTGACATGATCTGTCTGCAGATTCTGAATGATAGAGCGGATAAAAAGGAAGTTGCCATTTCTGATCTCGACTGTGCGGCTGGCCTTGAGATTGTTGTTGCCGACCTTGAAAGAAGGGATCTCAATCAAGGGAAGTGAAACTGGGGCAAGTCTGAGAGAAGATAAGTGTCCTTGATAGTTTTCGTTAGGTGCAGGACTTTGCTCCGCAAAGACTTGTTGCTCCAGATCATCATCATCGAGTTCGACCAGGTTGATGATCTCTGCTAGGAGGCCAACATCGAGCTCATCATTGTCAGACTCTTCTAGGTCTATAACTCGGCGGTTTGGGCTAGCCATGATAACAATACCAGACCCTAGTACCAAGTGCAGCGTTGTTGTGTTGAGGTAAGATGTGATGAGGAGTTGTCAAGTTGAGGGTGAGAACAGAGACTCATAAAAGGCGAGAACTTAACGGTGAGCTGCCAATTCCGATAAGAAAGTTCCGATTCACTCTCTCAAATGACGAGATAAGCAATACCAAGCAGTACTGCATCACGTGTCAAGGCAGAGCGTCCATATGAACTTACAGATTAACCTAAGCATTGAATAAGCAAATCGGTAGAGGTGGTGAGAAAGGTGACTTGAAAGTGACTTAGCTAGGAGAGGATCATACTAATAGAGACACCGTCGATCGTGCTCTGCTAGACGCAAGTTACGACTCTCAACGTTGATACTTCTATCGAGCTTTTTGAACTTCTGCTGTTTGATCTCTAGAGGGCTGATCCCGCTTTTCCTCCTTCAATATTGAGGGTGCTTCGCTCAACGGATCCTTGCCATGGTGAACGCAGCCTGGTGTACACTTCTCCAGTTCCATCTAATTCACAAGAAGCCATGAGTGCAATTGCATGAAAACTCGGTGACAGAAAAAGCAAAACCAAACAGGCTGAATTGTGATGTGTCGGGAACCTCAGGATCGGGACCACTCGGCTTAAAACCGGCATGCAACGTTCCGTTCAGCATGCCGCAAAAGAACAAGCCGTAGGTATTAATATCTGCCAATGTGAACGAATCTAGCTCAACTTTAGCATCCGTGTACCTGACACTTGGGTGAGCCTCAGAAAGTTCATTGCTAAACAATTATATCTTCGCAACTTCACCGCGCTAAGGAGAAGTTACAATATCGGGATTCGGGCTTTAGCTAAAGTCAACTGACACCGCCACCAACAGCCACCTCATGCTGTGCTTCCTCAGTAGGCACCAGCCCTCTCTTTCCAAGTTTCACCCTCCACTAATCCTGGCTTAACATATCCACTCTTCACCACATTCTCAGCAACGAGCGCAAAGCCTCCGAGCCTTGCTCCGTCCCCATCGAGAGACCAAAATGTAAGCGAGACGTCGTTCCTGCCGTTGTAATCAAGGATGCCTTCAGGAACGGGAAAGGCGGTCTGAGGTCCTAAGTTATTGACTTCGTGTAATTAGCCAACATATCGGAATCAAAGTTAGGCAGACAGGCATACCGTATTTCCCAAACTGCCACCCATTTACAAACAGCTGCACTCTGTAATTTCCAGCAGCCTTGCCGCCGTCCTCTTTTGTACCATTGAACACGAAGCTCATTGGCACGTCCCAGCCACTGGGGATATCAAGCTCAAAACTCGTACTATAGAACCCAATCGCTCCACTATTGAGTCCATCATTTATAGGACTCTTACTCAGCCAATCCGTTGTTGGTGCACCAGGGAGATGCCAGCCCATTCTCTCGGCATACATCGCTCCTTCATTCCTCGGTCCGCGTGAAAGATCACAGTATTGTTCACCTCCAAGATTGCCAGTGATCTTCCACTCCACCTCAGAGAGTGGGCGGCCCGAAAGAGAGTATTGGGTGATGCCTCGAGGATACTTGATGGCATCAGTGCCCGGCGCTTCCTCATCCTGTCCCATGTGGTCAATCACTACCGTGAGAACATATTCTACACCAGATTTCAGTGCTGCAGGGAAGGTGAATGTCTGAAAGTATGTCTCATTGCTCCCACTTCCAACCCAAGAGCCAAGAAATGTGTTGTTGAGCCAGACAGAATGCGCAAAACCCGCTCCACCCGTCACATTCACAAAGAAACTCGAGTCGTTGCCATTAGCTGTAAAATGACCTCGATATATGAGCGAGCCTGTATGATACCCGTAGTCGCTGGCATAGAGCGATGTGGGTGTCGTCATACCCCACGGATTCGTAGTCGTTGTATGAGAGCACTCGGTCCAAGCAGAATCATCATACGAATCCTGGATTTCTGGTAATGAGTCGTGGTATTTCCATTCGCAACCATTGTCAAAGTCTGGAAGTGTGATGCTTGGAGGTTGGAAGTTCACGGTTGCGATCAAGTTCCCGTCCGCAGATTTGGAGGAAGAGAGGTGCTCTCCGTTGAAAGATATCGAGCTTATGGCGACAGGGGCGGATATAACCTCGATTTCCGTGGTCCTGTTGACATCGCCCGTAAGACTCAGGGTGCTACCATCGATCGCGGCGTTTCGAATGAGGTAACCAGCCTTGACAATGACTGCAGATTTTGACGAAGAAGTGTAATTGCTGATTGGTGTTGAGACTTCGAGTTCAGGGACCCAAAGATCGTATGCCTCGTTTCGCCAAAGAAGGTAGACTTTCAAGTCCCCGATTGCCACAACTTGACGCTCAGCAGTGACTTGCCAGTTGACAATCCAAGCATCGCCTACCATGGCAATTTTGACTCCAGATCCATTTGATGACATTGGTTCTTCGAGCGAAGCTGGAAATGCTGCTTCGTGATTCTCGCCAACTCCACCGTACAAGACCAATACTCGTTCAGCCCCAGATCCTTTACTCCAAGTAAAGATATCTGCTGAGGAGTAAACCAGATTAACTCCACCAACATCATAGTTCGTCACCACAAGCTTTGAGTCCCTCCCATTCAACGACAAGGTTCTTCCAAGCTGAGGAATCGTCACATTCCCAACGCTCGTCTCAAGAGCCATCGTGTAGCTCTGATTTGTAGTGACTGTAAAATCAGAATGCCTTACGACATAGAAGCTGGTCTCCGTCCCATTTCCCCACAGCGGAGTTACACCAATCAGATCTGACGAGACGTATGATCCGTTTCCTTGGACTCCAGGAGTAGCTGTCAAGTACGCAGGCGATACTTTGAAGAAGTTGGCCTGAAGTTTCATTTCAGAATACTTTTCGCGCCATATTTGTCGATCCTCTGTGACTGCTGCCCCATAATCATAAGAAGTGTAGCCACCGTGGTAGCCAAGGTTACCCCAATTCGTGCCCCCGTAGATCATGTAAGTGTTGAAGATCGTCACTCCAAAGCTGTAGTTGTTCTTGAAGAAAACTCGGACTCCTTCATTGTTGACTAGAATCGCACACATGTCTTCACCGACGCCGCCCCATCCATCACCAGATCCTCCTTCAAATTCCATGATCGTAAAAGGCGTTGAGGGACTGTACTCTAAATGATCCGTGTGCCAGGTTGTGGGCCACCGGTATGTAGGCCAAATGTAAGGATCTCCGCAATCGTATCGAAATGGATAGCTGTCAATACCATAGATATCTACAGCACCTAAACCGCTTCCAGGAGCCCAGTATCCCAAGGCTTTGTTGTCATTGACTACAAACGGGACGACCACTCCCGCCGCTCTGAGCTTGTCTTCGGTGAATGCCATGACCTCCCTATTCATCTCGTCCGGAAATTGCGTCGCATTCAAATTTGGCCAAGTCGAATACTCATTCTCTGGCTGTACAAGAATAATTGGACCTCCATTCGTGATCTGGGCGTCTGCAATGATCTTGCCCATAGTTGCCAAGTACAACTCCGTCGCATTCTGATAGTCTGGACTATTAGATCTCAACGTACCATTGAGACGCAGAGTCCAGCCTGGTAGCCCACCCTGACAAGAATCAGCTTACATCTTTCAAAAAGGAAACGCTACTCACAGCAGCAGTCTCGGCATTAATATACGGTCCAGGACGAGCAACCAAGTAAATCCCGGCTTCCGATGCCGCGGAGAAGAACTCATCCAGAGACCATACGCCAGAAGTGTAAATGTGACCTGGATTTCCTTCAAGCAGGAACCACGAGGTGTAGAACGAAACACCAGTGAAGCCCATGGCTTTAACCTTCTGAAAAATATCCAGATAGAGACCTGGAGATGGGATCCGAAAGGGGTGGACCTCGCCGGAGTAGATCATTACTCTCTCCCCATGGACGAAGAGCGAATGTTCGTCCCATGTTACCTGAATTTGTATCAATGAATTACTCAATGGAATGGGAGGTAGCACTCACTATGTTTTGCAGAACGTCTCGCCTGGAAGGCTTGATCACATCGTTGAGAACCTTTGGTATCCGCGATGCTAAGATTTGCCAGGACCAGACGTAAGTGATCAGTAGGAGCCAATAGGAGAGCAACATTTTCAAAAGAGCAAAACGAGTTCAACTCAAGATGGTTTTCATTTTTGGCAGCTATTCTTAGCCTCGAGGAGCGACCTCTATTATGTACCATGATTATTTACGTTTCCTCATATGTTGTTGGCTATCTAGAAACCCCATGTCGCACTTTGATGGATCATTAGGATTTACCGAGTCCCGGCGGGGTTTATATTTCAGGCTGAATGCAAATCTCGACTGCCAAGATGGGAAAGCTGCAGGTACAAAAGTTTGACCCAATCGCAATTCAAGGTTAAATGGATTCAAATTGACAGAGACTTGTACACTTGCATTTCTGGAGAACTTAGACTTAGAATGAGGGGCTGTATAAGAGAGCGTCCTTAACAATGGAACATACTCTCGAACAGAAGCGTCCAATCTTTTGAGGAGTTCGCGGTAAGAACATCAAATCTACTGCTAGTGGTGAAAGAGAACATACGAGGCTATAAACTCGTGAAGGTTCCCGTTAGCCAAGGGTGGGATTGCTAGCTTTAAGGCTCATCGGATAAAACTTCCGATGGTACCTGGCTATTGGAGCGCATGTAAGGATAGAACAATTATGCAATATATGATGAAGGAGAAAGGTAAAGATATTGTGAGGTAAGAGGTTGCGGGGTTGATGATCGCTTCGTGGAACTGTCCGGGGAGAAGGGGATAAATTCAGAGTCAGTCGATTCTGAAAACAGAACCAGCATTACTCATGATTTCTACAAAGCTTCAAGGGATTGGTATGCAAGCAGAGAAACACGATAAGCAGAAGGACAAGAACTAAGAGGCGCTGGCTGTGTTCGCAGCATTCAATTTAGAATGCATGCGACGGAAAAAGGGTGACGGGAAGGAAAACACAAGAATTTTGAGACTAAAGCATTTGAGGAGCTGAGGCATAGCCTTATCTCGGTTCCGATGCTTCTTGCTGATATGTGAACTTGACCAGAAGCTGTAGAACATGATGTTCTTGAGCTGCCGCCTCGAGATATTTTATCGACCTCGTGCAGCGATGTGCTCCCAAGATATCTGCGAGATTTTGTAGATCCATAATCTTTGAATCTTCCGCTCAACCTTTGATTTTTTTCTTCTTGTCCTTCTTCTTGGCCTCCCCACTACTTCCGCTGGGCCCGGCACCTCCTCCAATTCCTCCCATACCGCCCATCATAGCCTGCATCGCGCTCATATCCGGCATACCAGGAGGCATTCCTCCAGGGGCTTCACCAGAGTTCTGCATCTGAGCCATCATGTCTTTCAAGAAGTTCTCGCTGACACCACCACCTGTCAGTCCAGGAGAATAGTAAGGCAGCATCGTTCCCATTTTCCATCCCTTGGGAATTGCTGGCTTTGGATATTCTTTGCTTGCGTCTGGAGGAGCCAGGCCTGGGATACGGACCGCGGTTGCTGTTGCGACTGTTGTAGGATTTGCGAGGAGATGTTTCGAAATTAAGGTATAGAGGTGGTGTTCTAGACAACCACTGTTAGCCAGTCTTTCCCCGTCATCGCACTGTGCCTCCAAAGTCCTGAGTGCCTGCCAAGTGTATAGGATCCTCCAAAGAAAAGGCCAACATACTATTCTTGATGTCCGAATTCCTCCCTCCTTTAACCCTAACCTTCACCCGCCCTGGATTCGCCCAATCCTTCGGATGCAGCTTACTCGGCTCGAACACCGTCTCCAACCTCAGTCTCGCACACGCGTTCACAATCTCCCTCGCCATAGGGTTCTCCACTGCGCCCTCGATCCCAACCCGTCTCCCCTCCTTCCTACTCCTATTCTTGTCAAAATAGATTGGATATATGCATTGGAAATCCTTGTACTTGGACTCGTCGGCTGTAGTCTGGAATGGTTGCCCTGAGCGAAGGTCGGTGGAAGTAGAAGGTATGTTCGCGGGGTTTATGAGAGAGGACGCTTTTGGAGGTGGGACTTGAGAGGGTCGCGCCTTGAGGATTTCGCGCTCGTCGAAGTCATCGTCAACATCGCTGATGTCGCCCTCTGATGGGTCGCTATCGGATACTTCTTCGATTCGCGCGTGAGACATTGTGGTTGTGGTTGTCGTATCAGGGCGAATTGTCGCGGGGCCTTTGGTGGGGTCGGACTTTGGAGCGAAATGCAATTGTGGCTCCTTGCCTCTTCAGGGCGAGTGAGCACGTGACAGAAAACTAGGGAAATGGAGCGATTACAACCTCTCTAGTTGATAAAAGAGTAGGCTGAGAATGAAAATTTTCACGATCGAATGGCATATAATTTCTCACCATGTTGTAAATTGCTGAAGATTCTTATTTGGCGCACCAGAAGCGAGCCCCCTTTACCTGAACTTCGAGTCAAGCGAACACGAGTATACGGTAGAATAATAACTTATTTACTTCCCATCTACTGGAGAAGCTCGCTTGTCCTAAGATTATGCAACTCTCCTGCTCCGATCTTGAGTTTGGACTTAGAAGACACACAATGAGCTTCAGTCAACTCCCGTGTCCATATTCAAAGGCCCCGTTGAACAAGAACATCACGTCGTATATTCAGTAAATTGGAATTTGTGCGTGAAAGATCATGTACTCCAGTACTTAGTTCCCTAAACAGTTCATATATCTTGAAAAGGAAAACTTAGTCCCTGCCCTCAACCCTCCTGTACCAATCGTCGCCCACTCTTACGCCCTCTACAACCACCACGCCCCTTCCTCTTCCAACGCGCTCCTCTTTCTCCCACCACTGCTCTTTCTTTTCGATATGCTCGGCCTCGCTCTCGCTGTCCGCAAGTCCACCGTGGCCACCATCGGCGCCTACGACTAAGACTACGTCCTGGCGCAGCCAACTCTGCAGGTGTGTGATTACGTCCCCATCAGGGCCTGCAAGTGATTCTTGGAGATAGACGATTTCGGGACTGAGGTGGCGAAGGATATGAACGTGGCCGGTGAGTGTGGTGAATGGCAGAACCATGGTTTCTTTTTCGACGAGGGAAAGAGCTTGAGAGTATACTGCATTGAAGGCTGTAGGTGCCGAGGAGCTAAAAGCATAGTTAGCATTATCCCGGGAATGGAGGTAAGGTATACGCACAGAGTTCTCTCGGCCTCCATCGGGGGAGATTGTGCTTGGTCATGACCGATATTTGAAAACGAAGAGCTAAGCGATCCTGGTGGCTTCGAGGCTGCGGCATCGAGGGGATGTTCCTTCAATCCAGGTGCGTAGATGAGGACGAAGAGGCGGATTTTTGAGAAGTCTGTATTGCGGGGTAGGTGGGAGAGAATAGACTGCAATCATTAGACTCTGCCAAGTCTCAAATGGAAAAGTAGGACTTACAGCATGCTCGTGGAACTCGTCTTCATCTATATCACCCATGCCTGTATCCGCCGATACAACGATGGCAACTGTCTTTCTCTTCCCGCTCCCAACTTGCACCCTTTGGCTTGGCGCTACTCCAGGTTGGCTATCACTTCGCATTTCAATCTCTGCCGTAGCACCTGGACTCACACCGGCGGCTCTCATCTCTGCCTCCTCGCTCCATGTTCTGTGATCCTTATACGCATTCTTGTCCTCCTCCCTAATGCTTCCTAATGCGCTCCCCACCGCAGCACTGGCAGCTGCGATCCCACCCATAAGACCTCGACTAGCACCATCAAACATCTGTTGTGGACTCGGTGTCCTCCTCAATGCACCTGACATCCTCGCCATGTAACTCTGGTTCTCTTGGGGGCCAGGTGGTCCAGCAGGTCCTGGAGGTCCTTGCGGAGGCATTGGCTGCTGTCCCTGCGGCGCAATGCCATACGCGACCTCGCCAGGCCTGACATCCGCATATGAAGGTGGTCCAGTACGTATACTGCCATCGGGATTCAGGCCATAGCCGGGTCGCGGATAGACATTGTCGTCGCTAGGACCACCAGGTGGGGGAGGAGGGTATTCGTCCTCGTCGTCATTGCGCTCACTCCATATCCAGGCTGCAATCCCAACGGTTGCGACAGTGACAGTGAGCGCAAGAGGGATCCAATATGAAAATGTGCCGCGTCGCGAAGATGGCTGTGTTCTGCGCGTGGTGCGCTCGTAGGAGTAGGACATTGGTAATCGAGTTCGTGGTGAATTGACAATGCAATTGTGGTCTTTCAATTCATTGCACACTTTTTCCTGCCATCGTCTGCAGGGACGAGAGGACTTATTTGTGAGTGGTGGGGAGGTGAAGATGGCGCAAGTCCGAAAATGAATGAGGCTGGGGAAAGGAGGAGCTCGGCTTGTTGACTTCAGGTTTCCAGCGCGACCGTGATTTTACACGTGACTCAGCCCTATTCTGGCGGTGACTAACATTTTTGAAGGAGAGTCTTGAATTTAAACTTTTATATTCATCGACATCTCACTCCACCGCTTGGCAATTGATGAACAAAGTATCGTCCCTCATACTTCGACTTCCATCATTCATTTGAGATCACATTTGACAGCAACTTCGATCGGGTTCTGGCCTACAAAAAGTTCAGCCACGAGGGAGAGCGAGAAACATATTCTACAATGCCGCACGCACTTTCGATGCCAGCTCCTGGCTTCCAAGCGATCATTTTATGTGGACCTGGATCTTCCTTTCCGACATTTACCGCCAATCCAGATGAGAATCCGAAGGCTCTAATACCGATCGCGAACCGGCCGATGGTCTGGTATCCAATCGAGTTCTGCTATCGAATGGGTGTGCCGAGTGAGTAGTAGTTTTACATCTTGTTTTACCGTGGCACTTCCATACAGAGCCCCTGTCAACTCCTTGATCCGTTGCATCATTTGCATATCTGTGCCTCTGATGATAATTCCATGAAGTCTCCCACGTGACGTGCTAGCAGAGTAGAGGAGTACTTCTACTTTTGTAGTCATGCAATTTTAGCAAGGAATGGATTTGCTGTTTTGTCGCTGTCCTTGCACTGTTTCGATGCTAACAATCTTCACAGATATCACACTTGTTACACCACCTTCAGCCGCAGTTGCGCTGACAACGGCTCTGAATACAAATCCACACCTCACGAGTTTACCGAAAGTCTCCATGCTGGCTCCCAAGGGGCTCGATTACACTACTGGCACTGCCCAAATCTTCCGTCTTCCAGAAGTCCGGGACGCCGTCAAGGGAGATTTCATCGTTCTACCATGCGATCTTGTCTGTGAGATTGGCGGCGAGTCATTGCTGGAGTCATGGATGATCAAAGAGGCTAGTCTCGGAGGAGCTACTGGCGGCGGTCATGAGTTTACAGGTCCGAAGATGGTGCTCGGAGGGGAGAGGGGAGGTCGAAGAGGAGGCATGGGCGTCTGGTATGAGACCAAGGGAGAGACTCCCATCAAAGGGGAAGAAACCGACTTCATCGCTACATCACCAATTGAACCTGGACCCGTGCCTCCATCTAAGACCTCATTAATCACCCACCTGTCGAAGCTGGTCTATTCCGTGCCAACGGATACCCTGAAGGATATCACTGAAGAGAGGAAGAGCTTGCCTATTCGACACGGCCTCATTCGTGCACATCCTAGAATACGAATGCTGAGCTCTCACCGCGATGCTCATATCTACATTTTCCCCGCCTGGGTCCTGGATATGATCAACTCAAACGAGCACATGGATAGCATAGGTGAAGACGTGATCGGATGGTGGGCCAAAGCAGGATGGCAAGATGGCTTGGGCGATAAACTCGGATTAAGAGAAATTCTCTCTCATACTGAGCACGACGGTAGCGAGGATAATCTACTCGACAACAGTACTGCACACGACAATATCGACTTCAGCGATTTAAGCACGACCTGCACATCAAATCTGGAACCAGCACCAACACATGAGTTAACATTAGAGAAACTAGTCATTCCTCCAATCTTGTCATATGTACATCCCAAGTCCGGAAAGCTCATCCGCCGGGTCGATACTGCTCCTCTTCTTCTCTCTGTCTCTCTCCAGCTTGCAAAATTAGAGCCAATTGAAGCAGTAGGCAAAGACTCCGCCTCGCCATTTGCACACCAGGCCAAAGTTGCCTATCCTGAGGGTGTCGCATCCAGAACCACGATTACAAGACCGGATTGCCTTCTAGCGGAAAATGTAACAGTTGAAGAAAAGTCGTGGATCAAGGAATCAGTCATCGGAGCCAACTGCCAAATCAAGCAAGGCGCTAAGCTTCTGAGGTGCCTTCTCATGGATGGGGTTGTGGTGGAGAAGGGATGCGTACTCACGGGTTGTGTTCTGGGGAAGAGAAGCCATATCGGTGAGCAGAGTATATTGACCAATTGTGAAGTTCAGGAGAATTTGTTAGTTGAACGGAGAAGTAAGTTTCCATCTATCCTATCGCGCTAGGAAGCATGGGCTCTGACATGGGAAAATTATAGCTGAGGACAAAGACAACAAACTCATGTCCTCGGAAGGCATGGAGGCTACGGAGCAAGAGCTTGAGGCTCATGATGAAGATGTGGCTACGGAAGCAGATGAGGAAGAGGGCCTTTCTCTTGGGTCGCCATCATAGCAATTCCCTCCTTCGCCACAAAACCCTGCGGGAACCACCGAAGAGACACAGGCTCCTTCCCTCCTGTCGTGGAACCTAGGCCCTCGTTTCCAGCTCATCGGACTTGGTTCTTATGATTCGCAGTACCATTTGGGACATCATCACTTGCCCCTATTCCGGCTGATCCACTCGCCACTACGTCTTGGCCACTGTCCGGAACTCGCCAAAAACTCTCAATTCGCCGGTGACTGTTATCGTCCACTCACGCACCCTGGGCCTTTCTCCGTGCAGTCAATCGCAGACATGCAGGAAGAATCGAATTTGGAGATCGAGTATGATCTTGACTGATCTTTAAGGTTGTTGGGCGAAGAAGATCAGCTCACATCACAGAATATGCACATATCCGAGGCGTGGCTCTTTAATATGTCGAAGTTTTTCTTCGGCCAGCTTACCGTCTCCAGAAAGTGGAAGCGATGAATTCAGCTCAGTTGGGTTCCCCAGCCAACCATGATATATGAGCACGTGTTTACTCTTTGCTTACATTCTTGTCGTGACGTAAAAATCTTGCTCAATGAGGCGAAAGTCAGGAAGTCCTGACGATCTCGCCAACTTGGGATGCCTAATTACCATGGTTGAGGCATTCGACTTCTCAAAATAACATCCAAATTGTTTTCAACTGCCCGTGTGAACCGCATATGAGCCTCCCCATCAACACTGCAACAGACCTATAATCATGTTTTTCTTCCTTCGATGGTATTATGGCCTGTTTTCAGAATGCAAATCATTTCTTCATTACTTGCCGTATGTTCTGCTTCAGGCTTCAGTCTCGTGTTCGAAGGCTCTCTGACGTGAGTGGGTAGATGACCGATATGGTACGATCTCCTGTGTAGGCTTTGAATGTAATTATAGGCCCGATAAGGCAAGAAGATGCGTGCGTTACATTTGAAGCACAAGTTGGATTCCCAGGCTCGAGTGAGGTAAGCTTGCCAGCGTTGATGCCTTTGTGTTACCTTCGATTGAACATTTTGACATGCTGTGTGTGGAATCTCCGATGCCTGAAGTGCTTGGTCGGCCGAGCTGCATATGCGGTCCTCAAGCTCGCATCCAACGCCCGATGAAGTACGCACAGAAGCTGCAGTTGAAGCCCTTGGGGGTATTCTACGGCTTGTCGTGTGAGGAAAACCTCCTTGTACGTCGGACCATGCACTAGGTGCAGGCCATGAATTTCTCGATTTCGAGCCTTTGATACTTACGGTGATGCGATGCAGTGTCTGAGCGAGGTTGAGCGAGCAGGGTGGTGTTGAAGACCCGGTTGGTGGAATTTGTGTGACCTGCCAAGAGGGATCCCAGCGGAACGGTACGATCCGGACTGGTGTTGCCATAACTGCTTAGAGATATATTCTGTAGATCGAGGATAAAGTCTTGAAGAGGGTGGGTTGAAGGATCTTGATGCTGGTATGTTTTCTGCTTATTCAAGAGTGGGAATGCCTGCATTTGGTACCGCCCTAACCACTTTGATTCCACGCAGATTGGTCTATTGAGCGAGTCGGCTGCTTCTTGTTGGTAAAGTACTAATTGACCTATGGAGAGCAGAATCTGCAGCTCTCGAGGGATTGGACGGATGTTGAATTGAGAGTGCAGAGTGGGAAATCTTCGGGACACGTCCTAAATGCTGGCTTGAATATGGGTGTGAGGCGCGGGAAGCTAGCTTATAGGTTGAGGTAAGGATGATCTTTATTCTCTTAAACCTGGTTGCTAGAAAGAAATGGCGAATCCTAGGGGCCAAGTGGTGCTTAGGTCTGGTGGGAATAGCTTGATCAGCCGTTTCTGGAGATACTCACTTAGTTTGACAAGCGAAACGGAAGGGCGAGTTGTAGATGTTGAAGTGTCACATTTGCCGGCGCCTATGCCCAAGGTGGCTTTCGCATCTCCAGAATCAAATGCGGTCATGAGTTGAGGGGTCTTGGTATGCTAGTCTCAGGTTGGTGGTGCCTTCATCGGGCTTTACGGCAGAGCCAGTCACTCGGGACAACCTCGCGAATAGGAAGTAGCCTCGTGCGAAGATGGCTGTCACGTCAAGCAACATTGAAGCTGGTGTGCATTCACGGCCAGGAGTAGCCCAGGAAGAGGCTTTAGGGGATATGTTGGTGGTGTGGTGAACATTGTGACATTTCTTTCTCTTCAAACATTTCTCATCTCGCTCAAGGACCGAACGAGAAGACTCAGAGCCTAGTTGAAGAACTGACCTTGAAGTGAGGTGTCACGAGGCTGAAGCTAAGCTCTCTTCACAACAACCCTTAAATACATGGAAGGATTCTACGCCGGTTCTGAAGTACAAAAAGTCCCTGCGATCTGACTATTTGTCTTCGTGGGCGGCGAACACCCGTTTGAAGACTTGGAAAACTGGCGCCCATAGCCTCGTGTTGTCTTGTCCAATCGTGTATGAGACGGCACTGAGGTGAAGGCCTGCAGCAAGGATCCCGCATTGTTCGCAGCCCTTTTCAGTCACCTGCACAACGGACAAGGATCGTCGTCTGGTTGGAGATCTAAACCTTGACGGATTCGATATTCTGTGTGCTGTGTGCCGTATGCCGTGTGCCATGTGCTTAGTTCTGCTTTACCCTGCAATCCTGGGGAGATTGTTTGCGTTGCACTGGGCTGTTTGTATATATGAACATGCATATGCAGTGAGGGGAAATTAACGTCCAGGAGGATCTTTGGAATGGCTGCTTATATTCATGGCCTCAGAATGAGCTACTCTTTCGTCATCCAACGCCGATACAGGTATGACCATGGAGCTTCATGGATACGCCGTATTTCCGCATAGCAACTCAATAATGGTGCACCGTGGGAGTGATGGCCTGTTTGAGGCTCTGATTGAGCGCGTGCAGATAGATTTAAAAACATTTTGGATGGTACGTAGATACAGAGCGCAGAAAAATCAAATGACAGCCAATGCATCGAATTTAAATGCCATGATGTAAGAATTGAAGCTAGTTGCAGTAGCAAAATACCAAATTCATTCCTCCTACAGTCATTTTGGAATGCTCAAACACGGAGAGGGAATGAGAGTGGTAGAAAGTAGGGAGACCAAAGATGGATCAAATTCAGGGGCTGGACCCTTATGCACCTTCCAACTCCACGACTATGCGCGACCGTCAAGCTCACAGATCGAAGCATTCCGTCGTCGTGCAACAGAATCGACAAGGTGTGTTACACTCGTTTAGTTTGTTGGAACGTCCGCACATCGGGAACCTCGCATAACAACAAATATTAAAGCCATCGAAAGGGTGCATGAACAAGCGGGAAGATTCTCAAGGTGGGGTGCAGAGCTGCGAAACACAGAGATCTGATTTGAAGGACGGGAAGGAAACAACTTTTGATGCAGAAGTAATTCCATTAAATATATTCAGTGAAGTGTAATGTCGTGAGAGGTAAGGTTTCCAAGCCGCGGTTAAGGCTCGAAGGGTCGAAGCTCTCAAGGATGAGAATTACAGAGTCTTGGATCACTGCTGCGCCAGCCTCAGTGCCTGCTTTGATGGCGCCTACGACGTTGTCCCCGCCTGTGAAAAGGATTGATGTTAGCTTCTGCCTAGGCTGTTGTTCTTAATGTTCTTGCGAGAAGTCTTAGCCTACCTCTCTCTTTCATCTGGTACCTCCGGCGTTCCTTCCGGGTATGGGTAGTCGGGTGAGTAGAGTATATCTGTTCCTCGAGCCGTAATGCCGCCTAAGCGGATCTAAATGAAATCATTGTGATCTAATCTAGTAGCAAAGCCTGACCTCCACCCTGAAGTTTATACTGGAAAGCTGGGGTTTATATACTGTTGATGATCACTCGATACATTGGTACCTTCCCAGCCTAAAAGTCCCGTTATAACGGCCCGAACCGAGCTTTCGTCTCGATCGGCGACCATATTACCCTAAAATCTGCAGAGCACAGCCTGCGTAGGTGATTCGGTTCTACGGTAGATATGCTGTTATGACGAACACCCCAATCAAACCCGTTCGCTAGACTAATTTCATTTGGATATATATTTGATATAGGCAAGAAGATCCGAAATTTGATGAAAGAAAGACTGCAATCCGGATAGCCAGCCGTGGGTGGCTTACTAATGGTATTGGTGAGTGCTTGCTGACATGCTTTTAAATCTAAAAATAAATAATCCCGGTTGGTGCTTCCTAAGGTTCCTATTGTGCTAGGCCTCACTCGGAAGTACGACTAATCGTGCCGACGAGTACAGCTTGTGTTTGGGGATAGAGGTGAGGTATATATAGAGCTAACCAAGATATTTATGATTAAAAGCACCAAGCTCTTATATTTCCTCAGCCTTGGTTTTTTGATGTGAGGTTGATTTTACAGCCTTGTCTCCTGCTATTGCTTTACACCGGAACACCCTATACGTAAATCCAGGGTCTGAGATCAACGCAATCCCCGTGAACTGTGAAGGCTACGTTTTCATCACTTCATCGCACACCAAATCAAGATGTCACAAATCCCTGGAGGTAAAGAATATGGAGCCGGGTACATTGTCGATGGATTCCCGGCTCCTGGTCTCCGCCGGACTGTACGACACATTACTGGTCATGATTCTGAGGGCAAGTCCGTCTTTCTGATTACTGACTGTGGCGATTACCACAAAGTCATGGGAGACAACCAAGCTATTGCCAGAATCCTATACTCGACTATCGAAACACCTGTGGATCTCAACGGAATGGCGGACCTCAAGCAGGTTAAGGATAACGAGGTGGGCACCTCGTTTTATATCTCTCTGATTGAATCTCACATGTACTATTTAGCCTCCGCTTCACTATAACAATGGTACTATTGTCCGCATGATTGATTTTGGACCGGGAGCTGCCTCTCCGCTTCACCGGATTGTCTCCCTTGTCTACTTGACAGTCTTGGAAGGCGAATTCGAGCTAACTCTCGACTCGGGAGAGAGAAAAATCCTGCGTCAGGGCGATGTTAGTATCCAACGGGCCGCGGCCCATTCTTTGCGCAACATCACGGGCAATTACACCATGCCGGGTCGCATGATGTTTGTTGTTGTAGGTGCCAAGGAACTGTCTGTCCATGGTGAGAAGATGGATGGGTATCTTGGCTGGCTTGAGCCGTATTATAAGAAGACGGCAGATAGTGAGGGTCACTAACAACTCTCATCCTTTTTTATCGTTTCTTTGGGACAGGTTTGAGGCGTACGATATCAGAGACTCTAGTTCCTTTGGAATGGGACATCTGTTTCATGCCCATTTACTTACTCCGATCTGTGATAATTAAGTACTAGTCAATTACTACTTGGTCAACCTGACTATTAAATACCCACTTCTAATCTATTTAAGCATTATGGAGATTTCAGAGAGGAGATAGGTATTTTATTAGCTACCTATACTATTATTTTCAAATATATCTAGCTACTTACCTAATAACTGTCTAGGTACATTGGTATATAAATACCAATATCTCAGATGCTCTCTTGGAGTGATTTGCGTTATCTATAAACTATAATTTAGTTTGAATCTGTAGGTATTATATTTCGAATTTTAATTTTATAAAGTAGACCAAGTAGGACAAAATTAAACGAAGCTTGTCACGGTTAGCTCTTGCTTACCATTACCGCTTCGCTTAACTAGCCGAACTGCAGAATAGGGGAACATTCTAGACCGCGCAAAGGAAGCAGGCTAGGCAGCCATTGGTTGTGTATTTATTCTGAGGCTTTGCCCTCGAATTTTCCTTTCTTCTTCCTTTAGTTTAGAATCGTCAATAGACCTGATTCTATAATACTCTTTGCAGAGCCCTGATTCTAGAGCTGTGATAGTATATATTTTCTTTAAGAACTATTCGACTAACGCAAATAAAGTTCACGTTTAGAACTTATTAGTCTTAGTTAAGTATAAAAGCATCTGCTTACAAAAGTTAAAGAGTATATCTAAATACGGTCTCTGAAATATAATATACAGACTGCACCTAGCCATTTTATTTTGATTCGACCATTCACGGCTAGCTTTAATAGGGCTCTTAATTCAAGAGTTCTGCTTAATAGCATATTATTTATATCCATATCTTATATCTTTTCTACTCGCTCGTGACTGAGTATTGATTGTTTAGATCTATAAATATCGGTATCGCTAATAACTGATATAAGCGAGAAGTTCGCAGCCCGTTCGATTTAAGATTGCTTGCCACATTGAAATTGAAAAGGGATAAGTCTTTGAAAAGGCGCGTAGAGTACTTATAGGATATTGTCGTTTAGGATATTCCAGCCTTCTTTGCATTTATTAACAATGCCAAGGCTTTGAAGGAACTGGATGGCTTTAATAAAGCCGTTCCCATTAATTGGCATATACTGCTCTCAGCTTTTAAAAGGCTTAGAAACATTCCTAATAATAGATAGCAGGACTTATATAAGATGACTGATTTTCTTAGGAAAGAGAATTATGTATCTAGAATATAAGGCATGTATAAATTCACGTCAGAACTTGCTGCAAGGCCAAGGGGTAAACTTGGAGGCAAAAGTTATCCATTTCTTAGGCAACCAATCAAATTGAGAGCTTTTCCCGCGAAAACGTATACTAACAAGGCGATGAGCATATAAGAGTCAGAAGGCAGAAATCTGGACGTAGATGCGCAGCTTGCGGGCAAAACCAAATCTGTAATCCAAAATCAGAGCAATATATCTGTGAAAATAGCTCGATTGCGTAGAAAATTCCAGGCACCAGTGGTTTTGTGATCCTGCATTGTGCAGACTACGTGTAGTGTCAATGTCAATTCATTGTGTGTGCAACCATATGCGCTGAGATGCAGAGGCCATTGGAAGCCCAAACGCCGTACTTGACCCGGGAGTCTAGTTCGCCAACCAGGCGTGTCTTCAAGAAGTCAGACCGCATACCTCGCTTCTGGAAATTCTGTCAGGTCTTTAACCAGGGCAAAATTTGACGGCTGAGATCCACAGAAAGTGTGCCGGATAGAGAAACATCGCCATTGGAGCAAAGAACATAAATTCTCGGCAATGTCGAGGACCCTGGTGTATTAAATTATTCAAAATGGCGAGCCTGCACCATAAACCAGGATGGTATGTGGTGAAGATTTCTTGAGAAGGGACGTGGCAAGGACGGCACCTGGTGTTCCTCCAGACCCCCAGCGAATCCGTCATTTCGAAGTTTCGATTGCAAGGGTGTCAGCTTCGAATTGCTATCATAATGTGCCTCGAGTCCTCGCTAGGCACTTGCGAACAATAAATTGAGATCGTTGTTGTGGCACCGAGTGTCTTTGTCCCAAAAGACCAACTATTGGACCGATGATTTGGTCAAATCGGATATGTGATACGTCGGAGATACCCCCGCAGACAGCTATAGCGACGAGACACCCGTCCGTGTCATGAAGTCGCACTGAATGTCCGGTTTGCACGAGTTGTGAAATGCATTAAGCGTTGCATGTATGTTTGTGTGTGACGCCGTTAGTGAAGGAGGGTAACAAGAGAAGTTGTATAGCGGGCGAAGTGTTGGCGTTCAAATAAACTCTCTTTTCCGAGATACGAGAGCATACTATTCCAGCTCCACGCTAGTGTGTTTTGAAGTCGCCAATCTCAGCTGTATCAGCTGGACAGAAAGTCAATCTCGTTCACGATCTCCGCGGGGCTGCTGTCCATGCCTAGAGCCAGCGACTGGACTTCGAGTTGATATCTAGCTACACCCCCTCATTCATCTGAGACAATGCAAATCGTTACGACAGAGGAGTCGCCACGATTGGTGGCACTTGGTGGCTTTCCCAGATCTGTCAAGGGCAATGAATCTTCTAGCAACAAGCAATTAAACATGTTCGACGCCGTTCTTCGAACTTTCCTCATTCAGATGCATGGTTCTGTGGCATCAGCCCCTAATCGAGCAAGGCGGGCAGCCCGTACCATGGATCTTCGTGGAATTTGGGACTTTGGTTGCGAGAGAGCTAAGAAGTGCCTGGCAGACCCCACACGGGAAGTATCATATTTCGTATGTTCTAGACGTGCGGTGAAGCATTCCAGCCTGAACCGACTCATTCCTCGACCAGGCAGTAAGAGCAATGTGTAGTACACGGCAGTGGAATGTGAGATGAAGTCTTTTCCCGCAGATCTCCGAGAGATAAATGGCCATAAGACTTTTGTGAGCAGTTTCGCCAAGATCATTAAATCTGAAGCCTCATTCGATGCTCAACTCATTCCGCTTTTCTCTTGCATCGAGACTCATGGTTATTGGTAAGGGATGGCTGGAACCGAACTTCAAACTTCTGTGACGAGTGGCTGGTAATCATATGATTCTTCTGGTACAGGAGATCTTCGTCCGGGATAGGCTGCAGGAACAAGTGAGACGCCCTCCATAGGACCAGCTCTCACGCAGGTGCTTGAGGTCTTCCGTGTTCGATGTCCTACGCCACAATGGACCCGAAAGTCTGGTTCGTGAGGCTAATCCAGCCTACTCGAGGACTTCAATTGCCTCTCAGGGTAATGCGGTCAGACAGTTTCTGGGGGTGAATTGTCCGTGGGTCTATTTAGAAGAGCAGTCATCGCCCTTTCCAAGGGGCCCACGGACACTTTCGCAAGGCGCGTAATACCAGACAATATATCGACTTGGATGTCACTATTCAAAACCCCGTTTTCTTATCCTTGCCGTGCATAACTGTGAGCCGCAGTCAGCAGGGTGGCGCCTGTCACTTCAAAGGACTTTTCGCGGAGAACAGTGCCAGCGGACTCCCACCTCAATACAGCGGAAAGCTTCTCCTCCCTTCATGATACGCGTTAGCATTCCATGACCACCTTGCTTATAAACCAGGCACGCGACTCAAGACGCGACTCAGCGGGCTCAGGGAGTCCATCAATACTGAATAGTCAGGTAAGCTCTCACTCTTCGGGTCGAAGTAATATCATTGAGCAAGACGGCGTCACGAGTGTCATCGACGCCAACTATTGCCCTTCAGTGATAAAGGGAAGCAATTTTCTCCCTTCAGATACCTCCATGACTTCACAGAAGGTTGTCCGCTCATTCCAGAATCTGATTTCCTTTCCATAGACTTTTCCGAGAGCTCAATAACGTCCCTATTGTCCAAGTACGATACATCCATCACCCTCAAGTTCCTTACCAGCACGGTAATTGGAGTCAACGAACGCTCGTACAGAATCCTCAACATTTTGAAGCTTTCATCCCCTCAGAAACTTTCTACAAAGATGTTCGTCGACCAGACATCTCCCTTTCGAACTGACTATCACTCGACTGCCGACTTCTTCTGTACATCTTTTGCATCAGACATCTCTACAACTTCCGATTCATCATCTTCTATCGCCACTCCAGCTCACACTCCAAGCCACACTCCAATTACTGACCGTCATCCATTATTCGATGATATAAAGGTTGAAGATGGCTCGCATTCAACACCGACCTCATTCTGCACACCTGACAGATACGGGAGCTCTACTGGCTTCTCTCATATACCTCTGATGGGACAGGATGCGTTGTCGGCCTTCCAGGACCCGTTGATAATGTTCTCGGGCGAGGCAAAGTTGCTCCATGAGCAGAACATGGGATCTTTCAATTATCATTCATACTCAGGCCCTATGGGTCCATCTCACACGGAAGGCCTCATAAATCCAATTGGGCATCTCACTGTCGACACCGGTATGTATCTGTCGAACTCTGAGTCATCACCAACCACGGACTTCGTCGTACCGTCTCAAACAACTTTGATTGATGCCTTCGATATGCATTCTCCCCAACGACCCAATCAGTTACTGCAATTCAACATGGCGCTTGATGACAGCCCAGTATCGGACTATGATACAGCTTTCGCGCTGAACGACTCGCCATCGGGCAGGATGTCGTACTTGATTCCGCCATCTATGGATTCTAGGTCGAACTTAGCAGCACCATCCAGATCATCAACAATACGGCAACCCATTTTCGAACCCCTCCAAAGCTCTGTAGCTCTCCATCGAGTACAAGGGCAGGCCGGGGTCCCTCGAACCCTGCGAGGAGGTACCCGACACTCGTCGAAGCGCTTCAAGAAAGAGTCGTGCCTGTTCGCAGGCAACATTCGTGTACAGAAGCAGGCAGAAAAGCCGTGTTCATGGCCGGACTGCACGAAGAAATTCCAACGACAAGAGCATTTGAAACGACATGAAAGAACGCACACCAAGACCGATCATTTCCCTTGCGAATTTTGCCCAAAGGTTTTTGGACGGTCTGACAACTTGAAGTCCCACATCAAGATCCATGCAACTGCAAACAAAAAGCAAAGCAGAACGAAGTACGATCCCAGGGCAGCGACTGTATGGCACAGTATGGGCAGACAATCGCGTAAGATAAACGACCTGGACCCCAGCCACGTCAAGCCATCGAAGTCACGTGTCACGGGGTACAGGCGTGCGATGCAAGATGGAGATGTTGACGATGGAGCTGGATTGCCCACAGCATCGATTCATCGTGGTACAAGAGGATGAGTTATTGGAATGAGTGGTGTTGCAGCAATGGTGGGATGATATGGTTGATGGACAACGTTGAAAGGGAATGGACGTCGTCGTCGAGAGTCGAGATGGTTGAGAATCTCGATTCAAAGCGACGCTTATTTAAGCGATGCTCATGACCCCTGGCGACATAAATTCAGAGTGCACTCGTTGGCCTGTATTCTAGGTGGAAGGCATTTGTGTGAGGGTATTCACTTTTCATATTAGTTTGACGACTTACGACATTTCATCCTTGGGTGATTGTGTTGTTGGCGCAGCTAGCATTAAGAATCATATTTGCATCGGTTACCAAACAGGAAGGAGGGCATTCAGTGATTGGAATACTGGTGCATTGGTGAGATTTTGGAACTTGTGTCTGTGAGCAATTATCTGTAACACATTCTTTTCAGCGCTTTCCCGGGGTTTGAGCTGGGTTGTCTATCAATGTACCGGTAGTTTAGTTGGACTTTCAAGTCTGTAATACCATGGACGTGGATGGTTTCTGTAATCTCGCCTATCTCTTTCTGGTCCTACTTTCGGGGCCAATTTACCAGGAGGCCGAAAAGGAGCCGGGAAGTTTCTAGAGTCATAATGTGGGGTGGCCAGGTGCGGGTGCGGAGGCGGGCAGAATGAGAGAGCTTTCCGTTTCTTCCTGATATTGCCACCAAATGATTCATGAGCAGCCCTTCGGAGAGCAATGTGCTGAGACACGAAACGGTCTGTCCGTGCATAAGCATTCAGCCATAATAAACATAATAAACGGCACGGCAAGCACGTTCCTGACGGCATGGTGGGCAGGATCTACTAAGTGTAGCAGCTTTGTGTAACTAGTTCCCGTACTTCGCTCGAAGAGGCCCTTCCTGTTTTGTAAAAGCCAAGGAATGCCACACCATAACTATAGTGACGTATTGAAAAGTACAAAGATGATCTGTACTCCAAGGAAAGAAACTCTTGCAGAAAATATCGCCACTGGGGTGGGTGGAACAGAATGAGTGCTCAGTGATTCTTGAGCCAGAGGAAATTGTTTGATCGAGAGCGGCTATATCAAAATGCCTTACTTATGCCAGAGCTGAATACTCTGGCAAACATGAATTATTACAGTGTCCAACGAGATTCTATATCACTAGATGCAACGCTGATCAACTAGCAGCTTGAGGAGCCGCTGGGGAATGAAATCAGCGTCGTCTCGGTGGTATTGATGAGTCGCCAGCTCGCTCTGATAATCCTGGCCCCACAAAGTTCAACCAACAATTCCTAACGATCATTCACCGCTATTGTAAATGCCTTGGCACTAGGGCTAGGCCAAAGAGATCTGAAATAGGATCTCCTAGCGGCTCAAGGGCAGTCTAGACTCCAAAGTAGGTCGCAACTGCAACCGACGGTTTCAACATAGGAAAGGACTTAGCGAACACTTCTAACCTTCAAAATTATTGATTAGTAGCACCTCCTTCCTTCTAATTCGAGGAGCCAGGACGTATGCCAGAGCTTATTTCTATCACCAGCGCCTTGTAACTTGCTGCCAGGTTCACTCCCATCTTCACTTGATATGCGACCCGGCAGGCAGGCACTTACCCCGTGTTGTTGGCAGATCTATCGCATTGCTTCAATCCCTCGACGCCTCGAAGTATCCTGGACCAACAACATAATCTGAATGGACGATAGAAGAACTCGTTCTCGAGCAGAATATGCGCAGGCACTTGCTCTCTTTCTCACATGATAAGTGATTCCGTCTAATATTTCTTCGGACTGCACCACACTCTGGGCTCTATCGCAATGGGGACATAGCTGTGCTAAGAGCCAGATTCTAGGAAGATGATGGTCTTGTAGTATCCTATCAAGGGGCTACTACTATCAAGCCTGTATCAAGTACACCCAAGGAATAATAACAATTGCAGCAGGACCAAATGTGGAAGAACGAAAGCATTGCCAAGATCGAAATACTTTCAAGGAGAGAGGACAACTTTAAAGATGGGAAATCTAAAACGTTTCAGTAGGTCTTACGGGTGGGTGTGAAAAAAAATCAGTGATACATCGCTGGCCATTCATATCAGTCTAAGATTCAAGCGTTTTTGCGGACCCTTTCGATTACCTCTTAAGATTCCGGTACTTCCCAAAGTGAATGAAGATCAAGGCCCTTCTCTTGAATCTACATGTTCGCAATTCTTGTTTTGATTTAAAAGCTGTCCATATCGTCGAGAGACCAGGGTGGATGTTGTTTCTCGGCGTTTTCAGCCGTCGCAGAAAATAGAAGCAAAAGCAGCGGCATTTATTTGGCGCAGTTGCTTCAGTCGTCCGTAAAACAGCAATAAAATTCTGTGGCAGTTGATTGGCTCTGATGCTGAGTAATGACGGCCTCATATGATCCGAGCATAGCCTCTTTCGACGACGAGGCTTTTCTTCGCAAGTCTTCGTTGATTTCATTATTGTCTTTCATATTTCCAGACTATCATCATCTCTTTCATGAAAGAGTACAATGTTAGCGTAAGACAAGTATTGTATACCTCTTGAAAGATACCTTAGCCTGCGACAAGATTGCGGGGTAGCTGGAGTCTCAAGTTAGGTACTACCGTTCATTTCCTTGATATGCGCGATTATTGACAAAGTTATCAGCCAACGCTTCTATCCAAGTAATGGGCATCCAAATTTCATTGGAGAAGGGCAGATTTGACGGCAATGCGAACTCAAGGACCTGACTCTGCAGCCTTGGCCACTCAGGCACAAGTGCTCCATGAGTTTGGTCAGTGTCCTTGATTGAGAGTCCCGGACCGAGAGAATGCGGCTCTGTGCTTGCAAAGAAGGAAGAATAGTTCACATCTTCGTGCCTTGACGGCGGAAGATTGGGTCCATCTCTACCGCATGAGTAGCTCAGTTCTCTGCTTCTTTCCTACATCACGGCATCAGCCCTTATTTCAGCCCCTCCCAGATCAACTCAGGCTCTCACAGGCTGCGGATTTCTGCAACGGTTGTCGCTCTGACCTTCTCTGTGGGCTGCACTGATACCTTGGAGCTTCTGAGACGGCGAATCTGTCAGCTATCGCATAGTTCGATCTCCCCCATCACATTAAAGGATCTTACTTCGAGAACTTTGCACTGTTCCTCACAGCTCATCATGTCTCTACCTACGTATGAAGATGCAGTCCGTTGTCCTGACTATCTGGCCTTTGTCGCACCGTTCCTTGACCGAGAATCACTCGTCGAAGCATGTTGTGTCAGCAAGAAATGGTTCGGCATTCTTGCGCCCCATCTCTGGTTCGATCCGATCAAGTTTACTGCCCGGATGTCTGAACCGTTTGGTAGGATCTCCCTCCGTTGGAGTGCATGAGAAATCATCTAATCTATGGTAGTCATGACACCACGTTTCTTCGAAAAAGCTAAACGCTGTCGGAGAGAGACTCTCGATCTGGTCGTCTCTCTCGACTTTTCCTGGCTTAAATATCCAACACTAAGACGCCCACGAGTCTCACTTGAAGTGCCTCTCAAACCAATAAGTGATTGGATGCAGGAATATTTGCCTTTGTTCCACAATCTCAGAGTGCTGAAGATGAATCAAAATGAGCTGGTTTTGGATTGCCTATGGATGTCCGACAGTTTTATGGACGTACGCCCCATAGAATGGCACAATCGAAACGGATGCCAAAACTTGATGCTATTCGCATTCCCGCCCCATACGTTCTTACTTCGGCCACTGTTTCTGCGCGCTGTGGCATCGAGCCTTATGTACCTGGACCTTTCATACATCCCTCTCTCTCGAGATCACAATCGGATTTTACATGGCGTTAGTTTCACCACTCACTTCAACAACCTTCGGGTGTTGAATCTCCGACGTGTTGGCTTCAGAGATACCGCCGAATATGGGCCACCTTTCTGGTCACAAATTCCACATCTTTGGTCCCTGGATCTGAGAGACAACGAATTGACAGATTTCTGTATGCTAAACATCACCTCGCTGTGCCTGCCAGAGCTCCCTTTCCATGAGGTGTCTGAACTTCTAACCGATCACATTTTGTACGATGAGACGCCGACATACTCGAGTCTGCCAGTGGATCCCTCGGATTTGCCATCACTACGAATTACGCCTTTGAGAGACAACTCTTCTCCATATTTCACTCGTCAAATTAGTGAACAACACTTCAAGAACTTACGCTTGCCGGCTTCAGAAAATTTCAGAGCAGGCTTCCAAGCAGAACACCCTTACCTCCAACCAACAGGACTCACACACTTGTACCTATCAGGGAATAAGTTTTCATCTCATGGCATCAGGGTACTTTTACGATATACAAACAGATTGCAGGAGCTGGACGTTGGAACGGTTTTCAAAGATTCTAAAAGTTCCCATCTTTCCCGAATCGGAGATGATCAGCTGGCAAATCTCTATTCGCAACCTGATACAACTCAACTCCTACAAGACTCCAATACAACCCGCGCACCTCGTCTTGAGAAGCTGCGCATCCACCATTCAATTGTCACCAGCATTCCCACTTTTACTCAGGGAGGCCACGACATTCGCGACGGCTATAACCTTGCTTCTGCCAAGATTGCGGAGACACGCTTGGAGGATTCGGTCCATCTACGAATGTTCCAGCCTTCTCGAAATTACCGCCTGCGGGAGCTTACGCTGACTGATATGCCAACCAAGTCTTTCGGCCACATTGTCGATCGCCTGCAGGTATTCATTGGCGAACTCCAAAAACAAGAGGCTATCATCAATGCAGCTCGAAAGGATCCCACTGTGTCTCACCGTCGAGGTCCTCCCCTACTTTCTGGGTTGGAAGTCCTTATTATCGAGTTCGCCAAGGAAAAGGCGCTAACCAAGAGCTCCTCAATCACCGGTGACCGAGACGCAGATGTGTTCAACGACGCGAGCAAAGGAGACTTTTCGTTCTTTAGTGACCCTCGAGATACCGCCACTTCCGAATCTGGAACCAGTCGCGATCCTCCGATAGTTGAAAGCCCTCAGTCAGCCTTGTCTAGTGAGCTGGACCCCTTCAAGCTTTCAAATTCAGTCGAACCGCCAGCGGCTAAGGATAAGATATGGGATGTAATCGCGGAGTTGAGAGCTTTAAAGCGTAAGAAGCCATGTTGGGGAGGGCGAATCGAACTCAGATCCCGGTAGAAGCGAATTATGGCTTGTCCTCGACGGCGAGATTTTCTTGAAGCCGCGGGCTTTCCGACTCTACAACGCTTCCGAAGCAGCAATCAGGTGCACGGTATGGTGTATTATGTACTTACTATTCAATAAAACACATGTCTCTTCATCTTTTGCTCTTCTTTCTCTTGCTGCAGTGTTTGATTTGTTCGACAGGCAGACATTTCGAGAGAAAATTCAAAGTAGAATCCAGCACAATTGTCAAAGGTCAAGGACGGGAAAACGCAGGTGAATTTTTTGGCATTTGCAAATCCGTCCTGTATTACTCGAGTAGCTGCTGAAAGTTTCGATGCGGAAGCAAATATGCTTAGCGGTTATCGGTCATCAGCCACAACCATTCGTCATCATTCCACACCAACCAGTACCACCCTCAACAGTAGTACCAGCAAGTAGTCCTGAGCATATCGTGCATAAAGCAGCAACCGGCGTATTCCTCACTCGTCTCCAAACCAGGCAGCAGACTCAGGTTCGCCAGCGGGTGCCATCTTGACGTCAGAGTACGAGCCACCACATGTGGCCCACTTAAGCGAGATACGTCAATGCATCCGATTTTATGACCCTCTTTCAAAATTTATCTATTAAATTAACGAATAACTCCCATCGCCTTATAATTCAAGATGAATATCTGTGACAACTCTGCAAAGAGTGTCACGCAAAAGGCGACTCTTGCAGAAGGTGCTGTATTAACTAGGAAACAAAGCTAAAGAGAGAAGAACGATCCTCTGCAAGAATCGACTCTAAATACATAAATCCTAACGCGGTAGCCTAGGGCAGGTGACACGTGACTAAGAGCAGCTGGGAACAGCTGGGCTGTCATAATATCAGTCTTATATTTAGTTCTCCTCCTTAAAAAGATAAGGGCTAGTAGCTTACTCTTATCTATATAATAGTATATAATCTATAATAAGGAAAATCGTAATAAGAGATTGTCCTTAATACCTCTCTTCTTAGACATTAGCAAATCCGGGTCTTGTGAAGGCGCGGGCAAAAGGGTAAATATAAGATTGATTGAATGCCTATTGTACAAAGATCTAAAGCTAGAGAGTCAAGAAGGAGGGGGAAAGCTCAGCCTATATAGACGGAATGATGGGCCATCACGTGATATAGCGGGGAGTCTGGGCAGGTCTCGAACCGCTGCCCTGACAGTTTTTACCCCTTTGCCCGCGCCTTCACACTTTTAGTCTAAAGCGCTAAAAATATGAAGTTATTCATAAGGCCTAAAAAGTAGCTCTTAGCTTAAGCTATTTTAGGGGCAAAATAGTCTATGGGCCCCTTATTTTTTACCCTATATAATAGCCTAAAATTCATAGTATAGAAGAATTAATTAAGTCTATAATTACTAAATTTCCCTTTATGTGACATAGTTAACACTATATCTATAGCGAGAATTAGAATTAGTTAACATTAGAGAACCATATATATACTAGTGCAGCAAGGCTGTTGGTGCCTATGGAGGTGCTACTTGAATTTGAATTGAATTTGGATGCGGAGACGGAGGCGGAGAGGAAGATGTTTTGTCCGTCCCAGACGACGTCCAACATTTGTCGATCTGGAATTACGATACTTTGTAGGAGTGGTATGTGGATAATCTCATTCTCACCCCTGGGAAATTATTATAATTGTCATGCGTTGCTCCGCACTGAGATCAAAGAGTTCGGATCAACACTATACGGCCAAAGCTATATGGTCTCCCTTTCCCGTGTGTATTTCTTCTGCATCAAAGATGGCAGCGGATCGGGGCGATTGACACCGTTTTGCGGTAAGTAGGTCTGGCGTACATTAGCCGACCGGCTGACTCGGCTCCACGGGACATTGGAGGATCCCAGTAGCTTGGGAATGGAAATCATTGTTTTTATTGCTTGGCATCGGGCCGCTCCATTGGACTGTTGAGAAGAGAGGTACTTACGACGTCGCGTAATGAATCATGGGCAATCATCATAGCATACCATAAGCCACAAAATACGCTCTGGGAATGGCAGCGGCTTGCCTCTAGGTTTTTTGGTGAGTAGAGACGAGATCCCGGAGAACGTAAGCGAGTTTTGAGGCGATCGAATGAGTGTGGATATGGCGACGACAAGCTGAGTGAGTGGCGGAGTTGTGTGAACAGGGACATCAAAGACGTGGGGCAAGTTCGTGTACTCGTAGAGGAGGGATGATGTTTCATTGATCTAGCTACGGCAGGTCTTACTGTAGGACCCTCGCTGACTAAGGTTAATTCTCTCAGCGCCTGTCAACATCCTTAAAAAAGGGGGGAAAGTGGGGCTTGGAATAGACTTTGTTAGCGTTGATCCAGAAGCGCTAGGATGTTACTGAATAGGTGACCGATCTCCGGATCGACTGGGGGTTTGCTGGGGTTCTGGGGTTCTGGACAGTGGACGGCTCGATGCCCCGTCAGAATACGCGACCTACCCCGACCCAGCTAAAATCACCTGATCTCCTAGTCCATGTTCTGCACCCAGCAGTCAAGAATACATCTGGGCAGCTTGAAAGCGCCCACATACTATTGCTTGCCAGTGTTCCTGGAACATATCCATCCTCGGACTACTTGTGCGGCTGGAGAGTGAGCATCTTGAACATGCCTTAATTCGAGGCCAATTGGTGGCCAGATATTCTCTGAGAAATAGTTGAGCGAGAGACTCCAGTAACCCCAACCAATAGAAACTTGCTCTCCACTCAGTTTTGCCGGTTACACCAGTAACCTAGGAAGTTATGGAGAGAGACATAGAAGCCAGGGCGAGCCGGTTGCCAAGTCTAACCCACGAATCCTTCCCCGGCCCGGTGCATGTCTCAGGCACCGACAGGGCTGGAATTGACGCAGCTTTTGTCGCATTACAGAAGGTTTGTGTAGGTGATATCTCTGCATCTTCATCGGAAGGCGCAGATCCCCTTGCTATTTACAAGGTAATTGCGGGAGTCGGAGAAGCTCCCACAGCTTTTTCTGTTCTTTCTTCCGCTGTATAAGATATAAATTGGGGATGCCTATCCCAAGAATTCGTTGCAAAGCGTATATTTGATACAGGTTGATATCTTCTACTCAAGTCTTCACGCATTAACTCCATTGTACTCGTGATCATGGGAACCGTGACAGGCCCGATCTCGAAGGGCCAGCAGACGGCCATGGTTACTCTGTCCATCACCATGACTTTCTTTGGAGGTAAGTTGAGTCATTGTAGACTGCTCTTTGAGGGACACATACTAATAGGCTCAAACTGCAGTCGTTTCTCTAATCCTGCGAGTGATTGGGAGACATATTGTTGTTCGAAAATTGGGAGTCGATGACTGGCTCATGGTCCTTGGAATGGTATTTTGTACCCTGACCTATATGTTCAGGTGTATCTTGAAACTGATGTGCGTTTAGTTCTTTACCTGTGGTTATCTATTTGAAATTTTATACGGGCTGAAGTTCGGAATCGGGTTACATACGAAAGATCTTACGTTTGATCAGATGGTTCAATTGCTAAAGGTACGAGTCCTGCGAAGACCACAATGCGAAACAATGCGTTTAGAAACTTGCTGGTTAGATCATATACGCGATTCAAGTCACATATAACACTGCGATAGCAGTCATCAAGATGTCTATTGTGTTTTTCTATTTGAGATTGGGTGAGTGATACTTCTATTATGATTACTCGACTTAATCACTGACCTCTTCTAAGCACCTCTCGAGAGCAAGTTTCGCATGGCGTCGCGGGCAACGATTGTTTTCATCGCTGTCTTCTATCTCAGCACTCAGACAGTCACCACTTTGCAGTGTCTGCCGATCCATTCAAATTGGGACCTTACCGGAACAGTCGCAAAGAAATGCGTCGATACTGAGGTATACTTTTATAGTATGTATCTTTTTCTCTTCAGTAATACACTGAAATGTGTCCAAGCCCTTACTTTGTCTTAGTTATTGCTGCTATCAATATCATACTCGACGTTTGGATTTTGGTGCTGCCAGTCAGTACCTTGAAGGACATTATAAGACCTAAGAGAGATAAGATCGTTCTATTCGTCATTTTTGGTATTGGAGGCTTTTCGTGCATCTCCAGGTTAGTAACTCCCAGTGCTTGGTTCCTTCTCTCTTCTGAGCGCATCATTGCTGATTTCAATCTTTAGTATTATTCGTCTATATACAATCAAAGTTTTTGCAAGCTCGAAGGATCCCTTCTACGACGGCGTCCCAATTAACATCTGGTCTATGATTGAAATTAACGTTGGAATTATCTGTGCATCTGTTCCAGGTTAAAGATTTCCCTACTTCTCTCATGCTCGCGTTCACTAATTGACTCTTCCTCCAGCAATGAGACCTCTCTTTATGAAGACTGTCCGCGACCGCATCTCACATTCTACTAGATCGGGCCTCAATTCCCACTTCAGCCATCAGATGATGCCACTTAGCAGCGAAGAAACCACTGCTTCCAGACTTAGGAGGTTCCGGGATAACAAGACTGGGTACTCTGTCAATGCTACTGCGAATGCCTTAGGAGGGAGCGAGGAACACATTGTCTCGAAACCTGAGTTTATTCAATGCCAGAGGGAATTCAATGTGGAGGAGCAATACATCCCGAATTTCAAGGTTCTTGAAAAGGAGGGAAAGGCTTAGTGATGCTTGCTGAAAAGCACCGCGTTGTTCATGATCTTCAGAGGTGTAAAGTCATGTTGTGGTTACTCCACCGATTCTCTCTTTAGCTCGTATAGAATATATTCCCTGAAGGTCCAGAGCTTTGGAATTTGAGTATATTTCTGTTCAAACTCCCACCGTGTGGCATAACTTTAACTTGGGACGATCCGAAGTCTAGAAGGAGTCAGAATTGACTTGATAATTCTCTTCCCTGGAATATCCTTTCCAGACAACCGGGTCTGCTTTGGGGATTTTGGACAAGCCAATTCCTTACTGGAGGAAAAATAATAGGGCACAAGGGTAAGACGAAACAGTCTAGAAGAACGTATCGAATCCAAAAACTCTAATAAAATTGACCCGCCCCTTGAACTTTAAACGATTCTACCGTGTGGCGTTATCCAGTGTCGTCTAGTGTGAGGGTTCTTCCCGATCCAGGTTGCGGCTGCATGTCTGACCTCGGACGCTCCTCATCCCTGGTCGAGAAAACCTAAATCCCAGTCCAAAGTCCTTCGTGCGAGGAAATCGAACTGCCGATCGGCCCAATTTACGCCGCCGCTCAAACCGGGGGACGAGATGTATCAGCTCCCATGCCCGCTAAGTTAAGGTTTCGGCCCGCTAGCTATGCATTGCATGCTGGGTTTAGCCTTGAAAACACTGCAGTTGTCAGTGGGGGCATAGGCACTAGCCATGGCCTATCCGAGATGGTAATTGCTGACACACATTGGCCTCCATGCCCTAAACGCTATATAACTCATGAAGGGAATCTGGGGATGGTGTCGCAGCTTCTCCATTTCATCAATTTAATTTTACTCTTAATATTCTCTTCAACTGAGTCGTCAGCTTTCCTTCGAGCCTCAAATCAATTCTGGACAGCAGAAACGAGATCCTCGAGCGGACCTCACTATGGAGGCCTCAATACAGAAGACTGACGAGATTCTAACATCTGCGCAGGATGTTGGAGTCGAATGGGTCCCTTCCTCACCTGGTGAATTCCAGGATCATTTCAGCCATACTCCCAAAGATGATATACATATCTCGCTGAGCTGGAGGTCCTGGATAGTGGTTTTCATGTCATGTTTCGCGTGAGTATCCCTCTATTTCAATTTATCTCCATTCATATTCTGGAACACCTAGAGAAGGAGGGTTGGTTTGGCTGACAACTCGCAAACAGAGTCATGGCACAAGTATTCGTCGTTGTAGCTGCGGGAAATGTCATTGCCTTCATCATCCGTGATCTAGGTGAGCCCGCAATTGTCGGATGGGTCATCCAAGTATTTAGTTCCCACTTCTCCACAACTTCATGCCCGTCGCTTACCTCCACAGGGCCCGCTTCTGATGCAGTCTGTGCTATCACCAATTATTGGTCGTCTTTCCGATGTCGTTGATCGAAGATATTTAGCATCAATCCCACCATTGATTGCATTTGCTGGGGCAGTGGTATCTGCTAAGGCTGCGTCTATGTCGACTCTGATAGGTGGAGGTATACTTATTGGATTTACTTTGAGCACGGTCTCCATTGTACAATCCATCCCAGCTGAGGTACTTCCCATGAAATACCGCCCTTTGGCAAACGGGTTTGCCTTCGTAGCTGGTTCTCTCGGCGGATTGTAAGTCCATATTATACCTCCTTCAATTCACATTCTAACAAGTGTCTCTCTAGAATCGGTGTCCTTGGTGGAGGTGGCCTGACCAATGCAAATTTAAATGGCTGGAGAGGAATCTATTGGATGCAAGCTGCCTTCCACTTGGCAACAGCTATCGGTCTACTGGTTTTTTATCACCCTACACGCTCTTCTAATGGCCCAAAGAGATCAATTGGTGGTATTCTCTGGGCCATGGACCCCATCGGATCATTCCTTTTCATCAGTGGTGCAACTTTGATGTTGCTTGGTTTGGATTGGGCTGGCGGAACTTACGCATGGCACGATCTCCATGTTGCAGTCCCTCTTGGTGTTGGAGCCGGTTTGACTATTATGTTCTGCATGTATGAGTGGCTGGGCAGATCCGATGGTATTGTGGCTCATGTGTTCTTCAAAGGGAGCCCTAACTTCATCCTTTCTCTCTTTGCATTTGCTGTCGAAGGGTTCGTCACACACCTTAACCTGGAAATTTTTTTTGGCTCACGTATATATCTAGATGGATTTTCTTCAGTGCGGTCAATAGTGTTACGACCCAAATTGTTCTCAACCTAGGATTTGAGAGTTCGGCATGGAAAATCTCTATCCGCCAACTCAGCTTCAATTTGGTTAATATTTTTGCATGCATACCCATCACGTAAACCACATCAAACCCCTCAATACTTTCGAAAGCTAATTAAAGACAGGTGGTATGCCACAAAGTACAAGGACATGAAGGTCCCTCTTTTAATCACTTTCACTCTCTTCCTAATCATGTAAGTCATATTAAACCTATTCCTATATCAGTGCTGATTCACATCAGCTCCATCTGTTATGCAACAATCACCCCAAGCATGAACCACGCCCAGATTGGATATAATGTACTCTCTGGTATTGGACAAGCAGGCCCGTTGACCCTACTCGTCGCCCTTGTCCAGTTCACAGCACCGCATGCCTACCTTGCCAACGCAACTGGCCTTGCGTTTTCAGCTCGTGCCATCGGCGGTGCCTTTGGCTCTGCTGTCGTCAATGTGATCATCAACAATAAATTGAGCAGCACATATGCAGCTGCAGTGGGAGGAGCCGCCGTCAACGCAGGCCTACCGTCATCATCAATTGAGGCTCTTTTGACTGCCTTGGCCACCGGAAGCTCTACTGCCATCGCGTCGGTGCCCGGCATCAACAACAATATTCTCAGAGCTGCTATGAATGCTAGTCAGCATGCTTATGCCGCTGCTTATAGACTGGCGTGGGCATCGATCATTCCGTTTGTGGTTCTCGCTATTCTTGCTGTTGCATGCCTCAAAGGAGTTTCTGAGTTGATGACAGAGAAGGTAGATGCTACGGTTGAGCATGTCCAAGTGGAAGAAGAGAAGGCAGTTTAAGGTAGACATCTGAGAAAAGGAAAGAAGGTGTTCAACAGACAAGTTTAGCTTGAAGTGATGAATTCATTTTGAATTCCAATGGACTCAATAATCCTGCCGTTATTTCAGTACCAAATAGCACATGGCACCTAGTGCTGATCAAGATATTCTCCATAGCCTCCATAACTTTGTCCCACCTCCCTTCAACCGATGATACTTTGCCGTCCTCTTCGGTGACGAGGCTCCAGAATCCCAGCTCTCCGGAAGGAGTATAGTGATGCATCACTTCGGGCTGAACGGCGAGACAGTCGAGTTCATTTGTTTTGCACCCCGACATAAGTCTGATTCATAAGCCTCACGTTCTCCTTGACTTACCCACTTCAACATATTCTGGGCTCCTAGTCGTGTTAAGGCATAGCCAAACGTACGCACAGGATTGATGCTATGTTGTATCACACGTTTCCCTGGCTCCAGATGTGCCATATACTTGTCAGACCACCCAGTGTAGTTCTCCGCTGTGGTACAAGCCGGGTCTTCAATCTCTATTCGTGGTGTATCAGGATCCGTGTGCTCGCCACAATGCCCAATCCCCAAAATGTCCTAGGAGCGACCGTATCGTGTTATATCTGCCGGTTCGATGTTGGCGAACTTCCGTAAATTGTCTGAGATTAGGCTCACTTGATTCCTCAGTGACTCATCCCAGTCCACGTCGTCCTCAATAATCAAAACCGTGTCGAGGGTCCCCGGCCCGATTTCGAGGCTTGATGGCGTGAGACTTACAACTTCACGTTTGAGAAACCATTGTCTCCTCTTCAATTATCACTGTATCCGTATCAACCGACTCCGGCTTCAGTCCGACTGAATGCCAGCTACCAAACGCTCCAAACGCTCCAAATCATACAATAGACAATATCGACAAGAAACCTTCCAGCCTTAGTTCCCTTCAGTATATCAGCACCCATCAACCCCTACTCCTCCCCTCATCTCCCAACCCCCTAAAATGCACTCGGATTCCACGCGGTCGCCTCCTTCCTCTCCTATTCATGATACGCCAAAATAGTATTCTGCTCCTCCCCATTCCTCCTCTTCGCCGCTCTCTTCCTCATAATCCTCCAACAACACCGGATGAAAACGCCCGTAGCGATAGCAAACGTGCTTGCGACAACGATACCGACGATTGCGGAGACGAGCAACGAGTAGCAACGGTAGCCATAATAGTTTGAAATCGGGCAGTCTCGCTTCGCGAGGACGAGGGAGAGGGCCGGTGCCATTTCGATTGTAGGTAGACGTATCGCACTAGGCGTTTGATTCGAAGCACTTGGTATATATATTTTCGGGATGCCAAGATTTCGTATAATGTCGCAAGAAGTTCCAGACTTACGGAACGACATCTCGGCAGGCTGGCCTCCATTATGTATTTGCGATATTTAGGGATGGATATTTTTAGATTGCAAAGTCAGTTAAGTAGCTTGACGACTCTATTGTGCCCGCTCTAAGCAGCCCACCACAGCGGCGTCCGACCATCCTTATCCTTTAAGTAGGCATCGACCCCCTCTGCGAGCAGCAGTTTAACGACCGCCTCGTGTTCGTTCTCTACTGCTAACGATAGCGGCGTCTGACCATATTCCATATCCTTAAAGTCGGCATTGACCTTGCCCGTGGCAAGTAGCAGCTTGACGACTGCCTCGTGTCCGTTCTGGGCGGCAAACGATAGCGGCGTCTGACCGTATCCCATATCCTTAGAGTCGACATCGACCTTGTCCGTGGCAAGCAGCAGCTTCACGATGTCTTCATAGCCGTTCCGGGCAGCAATCGACAGCGGCGTCTGATAGTAATACCATATCCCCCTCTGCACATCAAAGCTAGTAGCTTTCAAATCGGCCTCAACCTTGCCTGTGTCAAGCAGCAGCTTAACCACGGCCTCGTGCCCGTTGTCTGCGGCTTTGTGCAGGGCCATAGTTCCATAATCGTCCATAAAATTGACATCGGCGCCGTTCTGGACCAGAAGTTGGACTGCACTAAGATTCCCTTGACTCGCTGTAGCATGAAGAATCTGTCCTATGGCGACTCTTTCTCCGCTTACTGCTGCTCCATGATTAAGCAATAGCAATGTTGTTTCGTCATGTCCAGCAACCATAGATTTGTGTAGAGCTGCCCAGCCATTCTCTGTCAGGGCATTAATATCTGCATCATTTTCAAGCAGTATCCGTATAACAGCATTACGGCCATTCTCAGCAGCCTCGTGCAGGGCTGTGGTTCCATTTTTCGCCTTTCTCCCTGCACCGCATCCCTTTCGTAAAAGGAATTGAACCGTTGCTTCATATCCTCTTCGAGCAGGGTTGAATATGGGACTCTCTAGATATCCATTCAGGGCGTTGATATCAGACCCTCTCTCAAGCAGTGTGAAAATCGAGTCTTCGCGTCCGGCTGCGGCAGCTTTGAACAGTGGTGTTTCGTCGCCGCCATCTCTTACCTCAAGCTTCGCGCCATGCTTGATCAAAATCTCCATCGTCTCAAGGAGTCCACATGATGCAGCCAAATGCAATGCTGTCTCTCCAAATATGTTGAATAACTTGGGATCTGCCCCCTTCTCTAGTAAGAGTTTTGTAACCTTTGGGTTTCTGCCTACCACTGAAAGATGCAACGGGGTCTCCTCGCGTTCATTTGGCTTGTTTATATCCGCATGGCGATCCAGAAGAAGATATATGGTAGAGATATTCCCATTTTCCACTGCGTGATGTAAGGCTGTCGAGCCATTCTCTGTCCCTACATCAATATCTGCCCCAAGCCCGATGAGCATTGACACGGTGTCGTCTTGCTGATTTCGTGCAGCAGCGAAGAGTGGGGTCCATCCATTCCTATCGCGAAGGGAAATATCTCTCCTTTTTGGTTTTAGCAAGCTCAGGAGAGACGTATACCCGTTATTGCTTGCCCAGTGCAGCCAGCTCCATCCAGCACCACTCTCCGTGCTAGGTCCTGTTCTCAGCAAAAACTGTGCCAGTGGCTCGTTTCCCTCTGCACAAGCAGTGTAGAGTTTTGCGTGCAACGTAGTGAGTTTCCACAGAAGTCTGCCTTCGACCCCTAGAGTGGTACTAGTATGCGGTTTCTGATAATTTGCTGCTTGATCTGCCAGTATTGCAACTGAGTTGACTTCGTAAGTGGATGTTATATAAAAATGCCAGACAGTTTGACTAACCATACTCTAACTTCCAATTAGTGATTTCAAAAACAGTCTCTTCGATACCCCCGGAAACTTTAAAATCTTTGCAGGCAGAGAAGAGTGCGATCATAGTGTCGTGCCATTTCGTTTGCACAGATTGGCAAAAGTCGAGATTGTGTTTGGCCCGTGTAAAACATGCTAATCTGATCTCAGAGCCAATTGTAATCACACATAGGACAAACATGATAGTGAGGGTTTCGGTGGGATTAGTCTTCTTGCGCATAGTGTTGTCAAGTTGTTGGAGGACCTTGAAGATTGAGGCTCTCATCGTTCCGGCGAGTCTGGTTTGATCAGGGGGAGGGGTATCATGCTGGTCTTCGGTCACCAATTCGTACAACTGGAGAGAGGCTAAGAGGTAATCCAAAGCTGAGGAAAAGCAAAGCTATAGCAGTTAGCTGGTTCATTGTACAGAGAAGGATGATTTACATCATTATCGGTCATCGTAGCATCCTCCTCAATCAGATCAAGAAGGTAAGAATAGAGACTGGATTAGAATACTCCTTTCGCAGACAGCAGCTTGATAGTGGCTGTAGTCTCGGATAGGAGCTCAGAAACAGACCGGGGAGCGTAATCTTTAGTTAGCTCTATATCTGCATCTCGTAGCGATGGATAGTCTATGTGCGTTAGCATATGTAGTAAATTTTAGGCAAGACCTTATTCACCAGGGAATAGGAAATCGACCAATTTTGTCAATAGGCCCCTTCGACATCCCAGATTCGGATGAAGCCCCCAAAAGCCTGAGTTTTGTTGGCATTCTTCGCAAGGACCTTCTCCTTTGCACTGTACGGGTCAGCACGTTTCGGCTCGGCTTATGCAAACGATCTACTTACGGATTTCTTGAGGTACCGGCACCGCCAACAGGCACCCAAGCCATTCTTTAGGTCGTTTGCGCGTTTCGACACTTCGCCATAGTTTCCTGGGCCCTGACGGCGGCCGCCACTTTGCCGCGGCCGTTTTGCGGGATTGCTCGAGTCAACGAATTTGTAGTTCCGTTTTTGGGCCATGTTCGGCAGCTCAAACGAACAGAACAAATTCCGCAAGGTAGTGCGTGGTTCTACGTTCTGGGTAGGCTGTCAGAGCAAAGGGTTCGCTCGCTTATAATCCAAAGGTTGGAAGCCATGTCTAACATCCAAGTTGCACGCTATACCATTTCGGGTAGGCGGTGGATTTGCCCTCCGCTTTTGCCTTCAACCGCCCACTCGATTTGGTGTCGCTCCTGGCTCAGGACACCAGAGGTACAGAGGGTTGATGCAGCCACAATAGAGCAGTGCCTCCACAGAACATACCCATCCAAAATGTTGCTACCGACCGCCTACCCGGTATTGAAAGCAGCTACAGCCATGTCCGCCACAACATGCGTGGTGATCCTCGCAATTTCAGGCCTATTCCTGTTCGAGTGGGCGGTTGATCAAAATATATGTCTACCGCCTACTCCAACAGTATCCAAGATATCACAAGGTGCTGGGAGAAGAGATGGATTCGTGCCAAGGCTCTCGCACGAATCCCCTATTTCAGCCCATTCTGCAATTCGCCCCAACATCGCAACCTTTTTCCCGATTTAAATATTAGATGAGGACGTGAGCCCTCCAGTCTTCCGTCTTTCAAATTTCAATCTTAGAAAGCGATACCTTCTCCTCAGTCGCCGCTCAACCAACATGGCGAACACTACGAACCTCGCTCCATCCGCAACAGGACTCCCTAGCCCTCTACCTGTTTCAATCTCGGGTTCATCCCCTTGGACTTTACAGGCACTCACTGGGCTTGTCTTTGGAAGTGTTATGCTTGGGATCGCATTGTACACTCTATGGCAAAACCACCGTCGACTTGGAGGCAACGGCCGTGGTACAGCTATCCTCCGTCCACTTTGTATCAATTCCTGACCGGCAGCAGATGAGGAAAGTTTTCTTAACGGATCTGAGCTTCAAACTTTGGATAGCCCGTCGGACGTGCAAATGGTAAACCCCTACAGTTTTTCAAATGATAATAGAGGCATTCCTAACAAGTCATAGATTACAGGCTACCGGTACCATAACTCTGCTCCGGGCAGAATTCCCGATGATCCCGATTTGGAACAGCAAATCCCTGTCTCCGAAACCCCCAGATTATAGTCCCGATCAACAGCTATTCCTCCTATTGGAGCTCAATACATGGGGGTGTACCAATACAGCAGGAAAGAAGGTTACCATATTTTGTAGCGTACGCGCGGTGGTAGGGAAAGGTGGAAGCTTTTGCATTGTAATCGAGGTCTACCGAGGCTAGATATACTGTTGGATCCCACTCCTTATGCGCTCGCTGCCTAATTCTATAGAGGTTACGCTGTTTATGCTGCAATTCTTGTCGTTTATGCATTGCCATTCGTTCTATTACACCATTCATCCTTCACTCCTTTATTTACCCCTTTTATGTCATTTTCACCATTTCTATCAATTATATCAATACTGTATTTCCCTCCTTAGATTAGATCGTCAGTCAATTCTACAGTACTGAATCAATCGTTGTTTTCTACGTAACGAGGATCTCATATATACTTGCTTCCCCGCATATACCTAAACCAACGGGATGCTATTCGACCAATTGCAATTTCTTCAATAAGCTGTACTAAGCCTACCTCAGACAATTCTCTCTATATTGAGTCTGTAGAGATCACATGAATATTTTACTACTCTGACTAGAAATCACAGACGGGAAGATTCGCGTCGTTACATTGACAAATCCTGTATCACGCATTATGTCGGCGAGTAGTACTGTCGCGTTGAGGTTGATGCCTAAGCTAGCGAGTCCATCGCTGATGAGGCTCTAGTATCGCGTAATGGCATGGTCCGGTGGCATGCTTCCATTGTGGCAATAGGGGTGGTGGTGGATTTCTTACATATCCATCCATCCTCCGGGCTTAAGATGTCTGCTTTAACGTTAGAAATGCTAGACCTTATTATATACAAAACCTACCTCAACGCTTGCCACATCAGTTTAGGCCAACCCCGGACTGCCATAACCATTTGTCGAGAGTGTATATAGTCTAAGTGGTTTCTTGGGTGGAGCTATGGACTCTTGACATCGTTAACTATAAATCGGACGTTTAGAGGGACCCGTATTGGTTGGATATGACTTAAATTAATGCCTAAAATATTGGCGCTCGAATATTGATCACTGTAAAAGAAGTCAGCCCAAGTCCCACTCAAGTTCGTTGATAGGCCTACTATTGGTCGCCTATATTCCAGTCCCAGTTCCTATATCGAGAATATTTTATGGATTTATCCCAATTGGTGCAAAATAGAACTATTAGCATTTGCATTCTCCTTGGGTGCTGACGGAGCCTGTTCTAGCAGCCTAATAGCCGTGACGAAGCTCGGGAGAGGAAATGTAAATAACATTTGACTATGTGATGATTGAAGTTCAGAAATTATAGCAAGAAAAGTAGCTGTTGTAAAAGAAGGCGGAAATTCTCAGCAACGACTTAATTAGGTCATAACACCACTTTAAGTTCGACCTCGGGCAAGATAAAGCATTATCAAGGTATTTTGGAGGCAACGGAAGCATCTTAATATAAGGAGGAGAAGAGTGCTTAAGGAGGACTAGGAATACGATTTAGTAAAGGGTTTTCGGAGGTGGAGTTTGAGGAATGTTATTAATCAGAGATCGTCGGTTAGTGTAAGGTTTCTGCTAATTATGACCTCATAAGGTCCCATAGGGGTTCCAGAGCCGAGGGTAATCCTCACTCCTTATTATAAGTAGCCTCGCTGCCACACCTTGAATCGGCAGCATTTAGTCGCGTAATACAATTCTTCACTCAGTTACAGATTACCACTTACCTTTGTGACTCTCTTGATTACCTTGAACCTATAGCTCGTTGCAGCCTCATTACCAAAAAATTAAAAAGTAAGTTTTAAAATTAATAAGAATTATATAAAATAAATGCTTAAATTTATATGGTATATAATATAAATCTAAGTTTAAATATAGAAATTTGCAAGTTTTAGACTAATACTCGTATAGTTATTAAGTGATATATTAAAATTATAGTAAATTTTCAATCTTAAATTAGAAAGCCTTCTTATTTATATAAAGTCTTTTCCTTATAGATATGTTATGTAATTATATCGTATACTCTGCATTTTAAGTTTGAGACTAATTAAGTAAAGCTCGTAAAGTTATAAAGCTTTAATGATTTATCACCCTTGTGCAAGTGCCTTGCATGTGCACGTGCCCTGGATAACGAGTAAACAGTATCAAACCGTCCCTGGCCTTCACGGGAGAATTATCGGCAGATATTGCATATTCATCTGCTCAGAAGCAACATATAGCTTGTCTTATATTACGCAAACCTCAGTAACTATCCACACGCGTTTGTAATACGAGGTCTTGGGGTTGCCAGTACATGATTCTTGACCTCTTCTATGTCCCGTGTGCAGTCGACCAGACGTCCCTCAAGCCCTTTTCCTTTCCCAGCAGCAAGGGCAACACACGTCCAAGCAGGTGTCTCAATCTTGAAATCAGGACGCATTTTCGCCATTTTTGCCATCTGCTCCACCATATACGGGACCTCCTTCTTTGTCTTCTCTGGGAGTGCCGTCTGGTGAAGCTTTGTCTTGACTTCACCAGGATGAATCGAGAAAACAGAAATCCCATTGGAGTCGAAACTTAAAGTGTCCTTTTGTAACATGTTGAGCTCATTCTGAAGAATACCTGCAAAGCGTGTGATAGCAGTCTTTGCGCAGCTGTACCCAGCAGCCCAAGGAAGATCTCCAGCTGCCGCTCGCGAACTGGTATATATGATGGACCCTGTATTTCGTTTTTGCATGGAAGGAAGGATCATTCGCGTAAGTTCCGTTGGAGACTTGACCATTATCTCCATTTGTTTCCACCATTCGTCTGGATCTGTCATAGGAAAGGGCATGAATGTATTTGTTCCTGCATTGCAGATAAGTATATCAATGGGGCCAAATGCAGATGTAGTCTGGCATGTAATTAGCTATGCTTATGAAACCTAACATCAAGAATTAAAATTTCTCGCCTTTTCGACCAGAAGTTCCAAACCAGCTCTGTCACAAATATCTGCAACTACTCCGATGGCCTGGCCATCTCCTTCTTTCTCGACATCTTTGACAGTCTGGTTGACTTCGGTTTCGGTCCTTCCAGTGATTACTACAGAAGCACCAGATTTTGCAAGTGCCAGAGCAATCTCTCTTCCAATACCTCTACCGGATCCTGTAACAAGTGCTACTTTGCCCCTGAGAGCCCCTTTGAACTGGCCCGGCTCGATTGCAGGATAGATGCCTGTTCTCAAGGAGAATTCAGTATTTGACATATTTAACGTAGAAGAATTAGAAAATTTATGTAGAAGAGGGTACCAAAGCTCTTGCTCGTGTAGATATGGTTTGCGGCATGGCTTGTGACTTTTGTAGGCCGAAGGTGGCAGTGGGAGATGTGAACAGACATCCCGTAAGAAAGTGCCGGGTCACCACATCGGAATGACCCCGCTATAATCTCCCGGTACCTGTGGCACCCTTCGCTTCGCTTGGGCACTACTACCTTATCAGGTGGTGGCCATCCTTCAATACGAGGAGACGGGGTCGGTCGACCTCAACTTATTGGTCACGCGCTAAGATCGTACAGAGCGATTGGAGCAAGAACGATGAAGATATTTGTATTCCTGTAGATAGTTAAGCAGAAATAGAAACCCATCAAGCCCAGCCGCCTCAACGTGCACTCCATCATGGTGAATCAAGGTCAGAATAGATACCAAGTCTCTTTTGGTGTAAGATTTCTGACAAAATAGATGGTTGGAAGGAACTATATCAACGAAGAAAAGCACTATTGATACATTTCGAATTACCATGCCGGGTGGGTAGCTGATCAGCATCGCTATAAACACTTGGCTGCCACAAGCAGGTTCCGTTCTGCCCAGTTGACACTTCAAGTAAGGTAGGGCTCACCCGTCCAACTTTTGCCTTGTCCAGCCTCTGCAGTCGCTGAAAGAGCGCCTCGCTCAACGCAGGAGCCTCTTCTCTTTCAGCCGCCAGATCCGGTGCGATTCCTCCCAAGATCAACAGCACTCAGCGTCGCTCTGAAGGCAACGATAATGTGTATATGGGCGAGGAAACAGAGGTGTATCCTGAGGCAGCCAATGGTAACGAGCTGTTTGCTGTCTGGCTCGAGAAGGCTCGCGATGACTCGATCACTAAAGTCGTTGGAGGAATCTACAAGGAGAGCGGCAGTAAGGTTTCGAAGGGAGACATGAGCGGCGCGCTCTATGGTGGCCTGGGAGTGGGAAGCGAGCCAAGCACCGGTACGGGTGAAGGTGGCGGGCCCGGAAGCGTATCGAGAACACATCGCGAGCTTTCACCACAGACTCGCCGCCTCGGTGAGATTCTCTTCTTTGCTGCGGATGCTTCAAGCAGTGACACAGAGGAGGAAGCAGGACAAGATGGCGCGTAATGGCATATACTCGGCGAACCGCCGCACCGCATGGTTTACATGTATGAATAGTAAAAAGCTCAAGCAAACGGAGCAGCAATCAAGAACACCCAAGTCTGAGGTGAACTCCGCCTTCTCGATTGGCATGGGTTGACGAGGAGGTTTTCCGTCTTTGCCAGTATTGTAGAGATGTGTGACTCCCATCTGCCCATCGATCGAGAGATCGAGAAATCTGATGATGTCGACAATGGTATTCGGAGCCAAGTGGATGGAAAGGAGGGCAAGGAGAAGTGAACGGCGGTAGAACCCTTTCCTCACACATGCTTAGCAGCCTCAGCCAGCATGAAGGCATTGAAAGTTGACTTCCTCTACCGCTTTATCGATGTTGAGGAAGACGTCATCAACATCGACGCTTCGACCTTCTGGAGAGCCAAGACTCAGAATCAAACAAGGAGCAAGGATGCGTATATTGAGAACATCACCGGAGTTCTTCCTGTCGAAGAAGACGAGGTCGGGATCTAAAGTCGTATCTTCTAGAGCCATTCAGATGTGGCTGAAGATCGTACCGACTTATTCAATCCCCGGATTTCTGGGGAAGCGTGTAGCGGAGTTCTTGACAGAGTACACTGCAAAGAAGGAGAATTTGGAGAGCTTGGAAGTTGCAACAGCATCTCTCCTAGCTATACCCCGGACCTTGGGGAAACTGAAGGAACAATTAGAGCGGAATATGAACGGGACGAAGGAAAAGAGGTTGAGTCGCTATGACAGAGATGCTCACTTTCTGGAGAAGTAGGTGAACGGTCTCTAAGTATGAATAGTTAGAAGGCTCGATAAAGAACGATCTGCTGGATTTGTGAAGTTCAAGATCTTGAGAGTTGGATTATCCATGAGCCAAAATCTCGACTTCGCCATCCAGGGCAAGGACAGATATGATATTGAGTGGCACAGTAGCCCGGTTGTGGAGACGATCTCTAGGCTTATATTCTTGTTATAAGGAGCAACAAGTTCACCTTCTGTCCCAAGTGTACATGCAAGGACAGGAATGGCAGAAGGAAGATATGTCCAAGGAGGGCGCTCCGCAATTTGCCGATGACAGACTTTGACAAGCTCAAAGTTTGCGAGCACAGTGCATTGTCCTAAAGTTCCTACGGGGTAGAGCTGACTCGTAGCAGGTGAGGAACGCCCATACTGATGATCGAGAACTTTCGGTGGAGACAAATGGATGAATATGAGATGAAAGAAAGTGCATCTTCAACAGAAATTTTGGCCGCTGTGTCTAGGATAGGAGCGTTCCTTTTGCTCCGGTCTCTCGAAGACCCAAAATCCCCCATTCCGGAGTCCCCTCGTTCCAGAGTCCAACATTCTTTCATTATTAGGTTTCTCTGACCAATTCCCGGAGGAGGATGGATAACGGACACCATAAATAATTCCTAAAGAAGTCAGAAAATTTGTATATTTAGGGGCGTGGCGCTGTGTTGATAAGCCGATGGTTCAAGCCGGAGCATGTGGGTCGCGTACTGTACGAGTACCCACCTGTCGCCGAGAATGCAATGGGGAGCTTCGGCCCGCGCCACCTATCGCCGAGACTGTTGGAGCCTGCGCCACTATAGCCCGTTCCGCTCCCAAGAATCAGTCTCTGTCGTACACAGTTAGTTATAAATTAAGATGAATCGCTTTTCAGCCTTTTTTCATTCAAATTCTGCATTTTCCACCTACGCAGCATGGCTGAGCTAGCCAGTCTCAATATGGCTTCCAACGTCGTCTCAGGCAAGCCTTCTCTTGAAGAGCAGGTCGCCATCCTCACCCACGAGATACACAGGCTCCAGGGAGTTAACGAGATTAATAACCTCATGGCCAACTACCAAGCTTGGCACTACCCGCAACTCTTTCACCGAAAGCACGAGCTCTTCGCTATGACCAAGCCTGACGTCTGCATTGACATCTCCGATGCTGGCATCTTCACAGGCCCAGATGCCGTCCGTTTCCTATGGAATGAAGTCCTCGGCAGAGCCAAAAAGGAGCCAGGTGCCATGTTCATCCATGCTCTTGCCACTCCGGCCGTTCAAATCGCGAAGGACGGCGAGACCGCCAAGGCGACGTGGACATGCCCTGGACTAGAGACTTTCTATTACCACCATTCGCATACAACACCTCGCGGCCACATTGAAGGCGACGCGCCAATGCGCGCATACTGGTGCTGGGGAAAATATGCTTGTGATTTCGTTCAAGAGGATGGAAAGTGGAAGATATGGCATATGAAGTGGCTACGGGACTTTCGCTGCGACTATTACACATCGTGGGTGGACGACACGCAGGCGACGTCAGACACTGGGAAATACCGTAAGATTGATCGCGATGACATCAAGCCAGTTCGGTACCATGAACCGTATAAAGATCGAGTTCCTCGCAAGGCAATCCCTGCGATGCCTCAGCCCTACGATCACTTTGATAGCCCGGACTGGATATATGATGGGTACGAAGAGGTGATCCCACCGCCACAGTAAGAAGATGATGGCGGTGGCCGGGATATTTTAGGCACTTCCAATTTATTTTGGAGTCTTGTTATGTACGTGCTCGCCTACCGCGTAGCCTTTGTTGTGTTTAACGCCTTAACATTACTTTACCCCATTAGCAGCACTAGAATATAGACACAAGGCTTGCAATCTACTCCTATTCTACCTGATAGTGCATCTCATCAACTATTTTTTCGGCCGATGATTTTGCGGATTCCCTATAGGTGATTGGGATCTGTGACAAAAGCGAGTGATTGAGGTTATTCCAGGTCGGTGATGATATCTTGTCTCTACCCTAGGGAAGCGGCATCATTTCCTGGGAAAACGGAAGACGGTAAACGAGTTTTGACTACATCGTCTTTAATGTGAAATATCCGTGGATAGGAATCTCTTCACTCTCGTGTACGTTCTCGGAAGATGCCATCGCTTGACTTGAGACGTCGACGGAATAAGCGAGAGCTATCTTCCACTTTGATTGTAAATCTTACCCGCCTCCGATGACGTGGTCGCTCTCCTACATTAGAGCCAGCGGGGTTGCTGTTGTCGGTATAATCTTCGTCATTTGAGTCATCGGTGCTTTCATCGTCAAAAATTTCCGGATGGATTTCCCGTTCATGGTTCGGATCCGTGATTGAAGCACGTAATTGACGTATTCAGAGGTCGATGGATTTAAGTGCAGTAGAGGTGATCTCCCATCTATAGAGCGATTTAATAGACTTTTGGAAAACGGGAATATTGGCTGTACTCGGTTTTAGTTGTAAGAGTAATTACTTATAGCTAGAGTAGATATTTACCTTACTAATTTTCTTAGTAAATACAATATTTAGAGATAAAAATGCTTTATTAGTAAGAATATAGCCTGGTAAGGCGATATATAGACTAAGAATTAGAGATAAATTAAAGATAATTTTAGAGAGTAGAAACA
>AYLM01002692.1:0-11142 GCA_001625345.1 Cairneyella variabilis | reverse complement strand
TTATTGTATCATATTATAGCAATAAGAGTACTAGGTTTATTATATTGACCAATAACCATATATTGAACAATAAGACTATATATTTTAAGAAATAGCTTAAGAACACCTTAAAAACTATATACAGCTAAGGGGGTAGACTCTATATAAGGACTATATTAAAGTATTAAATTCAGCACATATAGATCTTAGAAAGGAGAGGAAATTTGGCAGAGAGAGTAGGCATAAGGGGCCTAGGAAAGGGGGTAGAAGCCCTTTAGCGAGCTTACCTCCCAGGCCTGTAGTCGCTAAAATTTCAGGGCTTTGACCACTGATATTTAGTGTCGGCACGCTGAAGGCATGCTCTATAGGGCTTAAATTAGCGATGGTCACTAATTTCAGGCCCTAAGGCACATTATTTAGGCCTCATCTACCCCCTGCTCTTCAGCTACCTACCCTCTATATTTATCGTGCAATAATCGCGATAAACTACCCTCTTATTGTTATTAGACTGATAACGTTCTTACGTATCGTTATTAGACTGATAAACCAAAATCGTTTATTGTACTGATATATTGCAATAATATTGTTTATTGGCTTTATTGGTAGCCACACTGGCTCCTCCAGTATCGCAGCCTCTCGCAAAGCGTGCAGTAGGCGCGACATGCGGCTACATTAGTGGCAACTCACGTAATTTTGACCCGGGATTTCTATTTCCACCCTCGCTTATCTCGACTCTTCGATTGTAAATATGTATACTGACTTACAAGCAGAGGATCCCTTGACGTGCACCTCCGATTCAACCTGCAACCTTGCTCTTGAAACACCTTGGGGCGCGTACTGCCCTCTAAGCAGTTGCACAGCTGGTTTCTATGAGACTTGCTATGATTATGGGATATGGGAATCAATTTTCTCAAACGTAGATAAACAGGGATTGTCGTGGATCGGATGGTATGTGAATGGACTCTCAAGAGGGAGAACATGCTGAAACAGTTGGTATGATAGTGATTCGACAGCAGCCAGCTGTGTTACCTACAAGATACTCCAACTCCTGGGACATTTGGCGGTATTTCTGGATTTTTAATCACATGTACAAGTGGCACTGGGAGATTGGTCAAGGTCTCGCCAGCTACCACGACATTGACACAGGCGAAAAGCTCTGGAGCAACGGCTTTAACGACCACTACCACAGGCCAAGCGGTCGGGACCTCAAACTCATATGCAACGGGCAGCACTGATAAGCCAACTTCGACATCTGACTCAAATTCGGGAGGTAATTAATACCTCCGGAACTTTCGACACCAACAGACACACCCAGCAGCTCCAGCTTAGGTCTGTCCACGAATGGGAAAGCGGTACCTTCTGTTGGAACTGTTACGATTGTGGTAATGATTATGTCTGGGGTTAATCAATGGCAGCGCCATCAAGAGAGGTCAAGAGCAGGAGAGATGATGGTATGGAAATGTCGACGTTCAATTGAAGAGCGATGTGTGGATGCTAATGGTGTTTTCTCTGTGTTGAATACGGATTCAGGTGATTATTCTTCTCTATTAGACCTTGTCTTTTAATGTAGCTTGTCGGAAATATTTTTATTCATTCTTGTGTCAGTCTCATCCTGCGCTGATGGAGGTGTTTCACGTGTCTCCAAAAAGACATCTATACAGTTAGGGAATCAATGGGATTGACAGAGCTCGGCACGGCTTGCACCTGCAGTGCTGGCAGAAATATTGGAGGATATTGAAAGCAACAGGGATCATCTTAAGTGCCTAATCCCAAAGAATCGACGTTGTGTGCTTTGCCGAAAGGTTGCTGCAGCCAATCCCGTTGACGCTGTCAATCTGGTTACTGCCGTTAAGATCCGCTGGTTTAGGAAGTAGTCTAAAGTGGAATTTAAAGAACCTAAGGGTATGAGAGGTGAATTAGAATGGAGCGGCTGAAGATCATGGAAGCCATGATGGATCATCGGCGGGAACGTCCCTCAGCGGATGGAGAGCGTATAATCGGCTAAGAGGTTTCCTGAAGGAGCGATTCAGGCATCACAAAGAAGATCAATATTCCCAAATTGTGAGGAAGGGGAAGATTCCCGCATTGCGAGAGACACCAGAACCTCGAATCTCAACTATGCTTATGTATTCCTGCACTGCGAGGCAAAGAACCACATTCCATTCACACCACCGAGTATTCCCGCATTGCTTTCTGTTGAGTTTGGCAAGGAGAAAGGTCGAGTTTTCGACAGTAACACTCTTCTCTCCTAGGCAGTCCTTGAGACTTGAAGTGAGTCACCATCCCGGCGCCCAGAGATGAACAACTTGAGCTCGCTGCGGAGTGGCTGCAGCTTGCCGAAGGAAGAGCGCAAATTTTGGGCCCAATCTTCTTCCGGTTCACAGAAATAACCGGATGCGTGATCCAAGAAGTCGAAGTGTAACTCCACCAGCTGTGGGAGCTGTGGACAGACCTTCATGGCACGCTCAATGAATTGCAAGGAGCCCTCATCATCATCGTGGATCAAGCATCGCAACACTCGGATGTCTTGGAAGTATGAGCGAGAAGACTCCGATGCTGCAACTTTGGACTGGAAGTTACGAAGAATCTCTTGGTGAGAGAACGTAAAACGCATTATTTGTCATCGAGGACAGGAATCCCAATGTTGCAGAATACCCTGCAAACGAGCAGCTTCGAGAATTGCAATCAACCACGTGGAGTATTAAGTGAAGGTGTTTGTAGATCGTTGCTTTCTCTTGCTGTTGCATCAATCACACCCCGCGTCTCGAGAAAACTATGCTCAAAATCTCCTTCTTTGTCTCAGGTGAAGCCGAGGCCGGCTCCGAGTGACTGACTTGAAGTTCAGAATCAGTTGATGGGTGAGAAAGGCTCCATGGAGAGGAGATGACCGCTTGGACAGCATTGGCTTGTCCAGCGGCATCGGTTGATCTCTGAGCGGGAGGATGAGTGAAACGAGCTCTCGTAGCTAGCATCTGGGAACGATACCTGTCCTTCCACTCCTTCGAACCGGGCTTGTAGGGCTCCATTGGGTCAGATCTTATGATCTTCAAGTTCAAATTTATTATTTCTGAAGAGTTTAGGGGGTTGTAAGATCATAATTGATTAAATGACCGAGTGCTGGTGGAAAATGATTGCTAGGGGTGAGATAGATCGACTGTGACCGTATCAAATGCGAGCTGGTTTTGTTGGAGAGTTAATCATGATCGAAAGCGAAAAATTGAGTGGTGGATGTTTTTCGAGAGGAGTTACAAGGTGAGAGATATAAAATCGAAGGCTTTGTGGCCAAAAACCAAGGTGGTGTACGAATTGAGCAACGGGGTCCGCTTGAGGGAGAAAAATTTTGCCTCAGCAAACCTGCAACATTCTATGAGGAACCCGGAACATCTATTTCGCACGGCAAGCCATGATAGGGAACAACAACCTTTACGATCAGTACCTGTAGACATGAGTCCCCGAAAGAGTAAATTCAAGCTTCGGACCCCTTTGCGGCTGCTAACGAATAACAGAGACAAAGAAAAGAAAGCCCTCGACTTCTATAACATGGTGACGCAAGCAGAAAGGCTTTGGGGGTGATTCGGGCACGATCAAGGAGCGATCTAGTAAAACCATCCAAGGAGGTGGAGAGCCAGCGATTGTTGGGCGAGGATGGAGACGAAGCCAGCCTTCTCGTTCGTGTTCACGATCGGAGCGAGTTGTCTAGGAACCAGGCAACGACGCCGATTCTTGGGAATATCGGCGTGCCGAATAGGCCAAATGTCGACCATTTTCTCGAGCCAGTCTTCAGTCCCTCGGCGACAGGTCAAGTGCAATTTTCTGCAGACAGCTCTTCTATACGTCCTCTAGAACAGGTTTTTGTCAAGAGCATGATCTAGGTACGGTGCCTCTCTGGAAAGACACGCTACATCTATTACAGGACGCACGACGCATACATACAAGACGGAAAAAGCGGATCCTGAGAATACGCAGATGATAACGTCCGTCACCATGTGCCGGGACGCACCCCGTAGCGGGACGACAATATACTTGTAGTATGCCGTACAAATCCTGCCGCTTGGCCGAAATAGGCGTAGCCAATTTAATGCATATGTGGCGCAGAACACCCAATTCTAGAAGTTTCTATAAACACGTGCTGCCACGACTTTTAGACCCCTTCGCGCCTCTATACTTTCGCGTGTTATCTTCGCCTGCGAGAACCTTTATAGACACGTAAAATGCCTATACGTGCACCTCTCATTCTCACTTCGCTACCACTCTCCACTCTCCACTCTCGACGAACGTGAATCTTCTTGAATTCGCAATCGATCACGACTCTCAGAAATACATCTATAGCTCCGAACGCAAGATGTCCGAGATCCCTGTCCCTCATCCACCCTATCTCCCTCGAGAAGAGATTGAATCGAATCTCACTCCTTATCCACACGGATTGAATCCCAGTGCGGTACGACATCAATTCTGCATGTCGGATGCAGGTGGGTTCTCTCGTCTTTCCTCCTCTTTTCCCCCTTTCGGCCGTCTTTAGTACACGTCCAACGAAATTAAGGAGCCGAGAGATTAAGGAGCCAAGAGCCAAGAGAACTTGATGCTGATATGTGTCACTAGTCGGGATGAAAGAATGTGGATATGGAGTTCATTTTGTTCGACTGGATCCGGGTGTTGAATCGACTGTATGTGTTCAAGCGCGCCCTCTATCACATGTGACCTGTCTTACATTCTATTCTTTGGTCGTCTCACCCTATACTCTACTGGTTCTCATCTCCACTCGCCCTTCCCATGTCTCGCTCACTCTGTCCTGCCCTGCCCATTCTTTCATGCCTCGCTAACAACACCTGCCAGACAATCCACTACCACCTCCTCGAATCCGAATGGATCTACATCCTCCGCGGCACCGCAATTCTCCAACACATCGACTCATCCCTCCAACACATCACTACCTCGCCCACATTGACTCCCACAAACGCACCCAACACACCTATCCCATGGACCACCGGGAATCCAAATCTCGACGTGGTTGAGACGGAATTGAAGAGTGGCGACTTCGTCGGATGGCCAGCAGGACTCCAATCCGCATCATGGGCTCATGGACTCCGTGCTGGACCTACTGGAGTGGAGTATTTGATGGGTGGGAGTAGAGAGAAATTCGATATTTGTGTTTATCCACGGTTGGGCAAAGCGATGATTTCAGATGAAAAGTTTCCCGATGGGAAGGAGTTTGCGATGGCGCAGGTTCCGGTGTTTCCGCATTTGTATAGTACGGTTCGGGAGTATGAGCAGGCCCAGGGGAAGGGGAAGGGACGATGACTAGAGACATCCATTTGTATCCATCCAACTCATTCAAATCCTATAACATCGCCTTCTCAACCTCGGCCTTCCACTACGTCCAGTCAGCCTTTAGACTCTTTCCTCCTGACACTCGATTCTCCATTCTTCCTGGAGACCGAAAATGAGACTGAGACCGAGATACTCACCGTCTCCCGAGTATCCGTCACAGACAACCACCTAATCTTATCATCCTTAACGAGGAAGTTCGAGAAGTTCTGAGTAGCAAGTGTCAGTCTCCTCTCGCAAAGGTCTCCCGACTTCACCTCCGAATCTAATGAGAGAGACGGGAAACAGGATACGAGATACGTATCTCACCACTCACTCAGTCAATCTCGTCCACTAGTAGATCGCATGAGATTTGAACATTAGCGCCTCCATCGAAACGGGTGTCACTGGCGTGGGTGGAATCGCATATTGTGCTACAGCCTGAGGCTCTGGACGGCAGCCACTCGTTGACTCTCTCGGAGGCACTGACTGGCTCGAAGTCGCTGACTCGTTAGGAGTCGCTAATTCACTCGGAGACGCTGGCTCGCTCGGAGGCTTCAGCAAATCCCCCAAGACTCTTTCAGGATTGAATATGAACAGTCCTGCCTTATTCCAACCTGCTAAAATATTGCTCGTAGAGAAAGCAAGCTCTCGAGCTGGGCTGTATAGAGATGTAAAATGCGATTTGCCAATGACCCCTACGCCTCCTCGCTCTAGTCGCTCCACATTGTCGCGATATGCAGTCTTTAGCGGCGAGAACACAGCAACGTCACAAGGCTGTAGCTTATGTGAAGTGTGAGACGGGAGACGGCATAGGATAATGTCGTTCGCGAAGCAGAATTCCAGGATTTCAACTGTCTCATGGGTGCCGAAACCATCGCAGATTAGGACCCGTGGTCTGCAGCCAGCCTGTTCTTTAGTCTGGGAATCGAAGACGCGCCTTAGCCACTCTAAGCTGAGGTGTGAATCGGTGTACCCAGATTCGGAAAACGCATAATGCCATCCAGGTGTGGGGAATGTGGACCAATTGGCTCGATGAGTGTTGGCTTGCTAGATGACCATGGGGTCGAGGCACCTACCATCAGCACTAATGCATTCGACGGCAGTCACTAGCTCACGGGTTGACATGCGCGCCTCTATAGTCGCGCATATCGTCCTTGCCTACGAGAACTTTCACAGATCCGAGTTTGGACAGCAAGACCCCTGTCTCGTCCATGTTGTACGAAGTAGACGTTCTCTACAAGCACGTCGGGCCGGCTTATCACATCTTTCATTCCCTCGAACCAGTGAGATATCTTCTCATACGTGTTCTTCTCATGGCGTTCCCAGTCAATCGCCTTTACTCTTCTCGCTCGAAGAACTTCTGGATGCCGCTTCTCTAGCGCTCGTGTCCAGTTCTTGCCCGGAGGCTTAGCCGGCCTGTCGGACACAGCTCTGTTGCGAGTCGCACTGAATGCTATGTATGGTATGTGCTTTATTCGGATGGGACGACCGAGAGATGCCATCTGCAAGATGAATTCGACTACTGCCTTCTCTTCGGCTGGCGTTAGGTACTGCTGGCTTTGGGCTTTGGACTCGATCGAAGGACGTCCCTGAGATCGATGATGCAGGGTCGAGCGGGGGACTCCGCCATGATCTGCGAGGGCACGGTATGATTTGGGGATGCCAGCAGGCACACCTTCGGCCAGGACGCGGCTCGCTCTGTCCATCCTTGGTATGACTGTGAAGTGGAAGGCTGTCGACCCAAGGTATCGACAAAGGTGCTCCCATGGTGGTGTGAGTCATCGATGGAAACTTCCAGAAACAGACATATGCGCCACAAGCAGGCTCGCGGTAGCTGCGCTATGATGCCGCTGAGTCATTGAAGTCCAAAGCCTGAGGCAAAAAGTACACGGCGTACTATATAGCTGTCCCGTCAAGGGTGCGTCCCGGCTCACCGCGAGGGAAGTTAGGGCTTTCGGTGGTGCACGGGCAAGAGGGAAGCGCGGAGCTGATCGAGTACATGGATGAATTGTTGGAGACGCCTCCTGTTTGTGGTGAGTGGTGGACTTGATGTATATCTCGTCCCTCCAAAGCTCCCAAGTACGGCTCTGTGGGAGCCAATCATACAGTCAATTTCCTGACACGTAGTTCAGTACCTGAACGAGTCGAATCCCTTGTGGAAAGCTTGTTACACTATATATCATGTGTATATCTTGATAAAGCTAAGTCTATATTAAGACATGAGAATAGCAGCTGGTCCCGCTAACGTAGCATTTGATAAACCGTCCACCGTCATTGCCGTGTTCTGCGCTGTCAACGCTACAAACGTTATTCCTGTCAACCCCTGTGGTATATCTGCTGTGCCGGTACCATTGCTTAGGGTCACGTTTGAGTAGACAACAGGATTTGCCTGGTTCACCCACCCAACATATAGCTTGCCATTCTGCCGAACTCCAGACGCCGTGAAAGTAATAGAAGTCGGAGGTGTTACCGGAGCTGTAGTATTGAATACTGGGGAAGTGAGGTTAAGTGACGGGAGGATTGGGAGCGGAAGCAGCTGCGGACAGCTGTTAGGGTCGGTGAAGGTAAGGGCGATGTTGTAGGCAAAGGTGGTAGATAGACCGGTGTTGAAAGGGGAGGCGCTGGGTGTGTTGGAGCCACTCATGCGGAAGAAAGTGTCTTGTTGGGATTCAACACTGAGGATACTTGAAAGAGGCCCGAGGAGATTGGGGTCAGTTCCTGCCAGAGACGATAGGATAGTAATGATGACCCCAATAGCGGCACTTGTAACAATGTTTGCCCTGGCAAGATAGTCATTCGTGTCGCTCACTGGAAAGATTGTCGTGCAAGCGGGCACGATAGGTTCCATAGCTAGTTCTAGGAGACCTTCGAGAGTTGCCTTGTGGACTAGCTCTTGGGCAGCAATATGCGTGGTGATATTAGCTATTGATCTTCCATCTGCTGCAGGATTCGAGAAAGCTGGATCCTTGTTGAGGGTTTGAAGCGCCCCAGCAAAGAAACCAGACTCGATGCCCTCGATAAAGTGTGCAACCTGGAAGTTCTTGATTGCATTGGCGCTAAATGAAGTTTCCGGTGGAGGACCACTCGGGACCCCTCCTCCTGCTTGCTCGGCTGTAGCTGGGGAGAGCAAAACAGCTTGGGCCGTTGCTGCTGGTTGTGACGATGCAGTAGCTGTGGGTTTTCTTGAAGACGTCGTTGCTTCTGGTTCCACCGACGACGTTATGGTTATGCTTAGGGGTGGCTCTGTGTTGTGTGGTCGTCGTTGGGTTGGTGCCGCGCAGCAGAGTGACGCTAATAGAGCGAAGACAAGCAGAAGATGAGAATTAATGAGCCTCATAATGAACTAGATAGGCTTTTGCTCAAAACGGTCTAAAGAATAAAGTTCGAGATTTGATTTTCTTTTAGGTTGTAGCATATTTATAAGGTAGCAGGCGCAATAAGATTGTTGCACCAGTAACGTGTATGAAATTGGTCTCGCTTCTGGAACCGCATGTCTCAAGCTGCGACGTCTTGAACAGCAACATCCCAGTGTGTATTCAATACAACAGTCTGTGTACACAACATGGGGTACTCGAGACATCGGTGTTCAGGCGTCCATGTCCAGATACAGTATCATCTCGCTATTCGGACTCATCTGAATCCCAGAAGAGCTCTCTGCTCAGTGGCGTCGTGGGGTACTCGAGACATCTGCGTTCGGGCGTCCATGTCAAGATACAGTATCATCTCGCTATTCGGACTCATCTGAATCCCAGAAGAGCTCCCTGCTCAGTGGCATCGTGGAATTGTTTGTCCACCAATCGGCCAATGCACCATTTGGGCTACTATTTGCGATTATGTACGTTATGAAATTATTTTAAATGGTCCGATAAACTCAATTTATTATTTAAAGGTATCTATATGCCTCTGGAATATCATAGAAGCCTATAATTCTAAAAGGTAGGGAGATACTCGCTGTTATGAGACTTGTGTTCTATAATTTTATATGAGCTAGAAGACTAGGTCAAATATATAAGGATGCTAATGCATTAAGCAAAAACAGTTAAAATTGAGTATAAAAAGTGTCAAAAACTCGAGTATTTTATTTTCTTACATATTGTAAGGCTCTCAATAATAGAAGTTCTCTGCGTTGGGAGCACTTGGGGCCACTTAGCGAAGTATTAGGCATTGTGCCCTAGAAAATTAGTCAATTTAGCGATCCCAGGTCGCTAAATCTCAAAATGCTGTTCCAGAATGCCGCGTCGACAAGGGACCCCATTCTTCATAGCTCGCAGAACTCCCACCGAATTATCTTCTCTCGATATGGAGCGTCTTGGTAGATGCGAGTGATACGAGTAGTATAGGTAACACGAGTACAAGGGTATCACGAAAAGCCACGCCTTGCTTAGTATCTCAACTCACAGTTCTCACACCCTTTAAATCCCTAGCAGGAGCAGCCCACCTCTCTAGCCTCTTGCGATTCCTACTGCCATGGGTTTTACCTGCCAGCTTCATCTTCCTCAGAGAAACGCATAAACGGTTATTCCTAATATCACCGTAGTCTAGAGGTACCAGGTCGACGCCGACCTGACCTGCTTCCAAACCCGCGACCCAGAGCGCCAGACTAACTTGATCCGAAGTCTCCTACTAGATCGCCATATAGGACGGGTGTCTCAAGTTCCAGGAACTATCGACGGTGCGCGATAATGTCGCATCTGTTCATCGCATCTTGACGCACGAATATTAATCACCACGCGTGAAATTATTCGACTCGCATCGCATCGCATCGCATCACCAACGCTTTACGCGTGCTGTCTCGCCTACGAACCCCACATCCCATAGCCGAAATCCCGCCTCAAATGTCACGACACTAGAATCAGGCTCTGTGAAGAGGGCTAGTTGAGTCAGGTCTGAAGACGATTCTAAACTAAAGAAATAAGAAAGGAAAGTTTGAGGGCAAAGCTTCATATTAAATACACAACTAATGTCGGCCTACGCCGCTTCCTTCGCGCGGCCTAGAATGTTCCCCTATTCTGCGTTTGTCTAATTAAGCGAGGCGGCGAGGCGATAATGGTAAGCTAAGAGCTAACCGTGACATCAAATCCCATCCTTACTCAAATCCCGCTTAAAAAATCGTCGAAAACTATGAAGGCGCGGGCAAAAGGGTAGAGACTCAATTGATCGAATGCCTATTGTACAAAGATCTAAAGCTAGAGATGGAAGAAGGGGCGGGAAAAGCCCAGACTATATAGTCGGATGCGGATCACATGATATAGTGGGGGGTCTAGGCGAGGTTCTGAACCTGCCCCCTGACAATTAATATAATTAAGGCTTGATTTAATAAATTAAAGATTCTTAAAATTAAGGTTATTAAGCTAGCGAACTATTAGAATATGGAACGAAGCTAATATTATAGAAGGCTAGGGAGTGTAACACGAGCCCTAATAAGGCTATATACAGGACTATAAGGGAGCTGGACAAGAATCAGCTCACTTTCGGATACGCCGGAAGTTTAGTTTCGGCTTCACAGTAGGAGGATATATAGTATTCAGTATTGCCGAAACTATATGGTAATTATGGGCTATATAGGAGCCGTCCTTGCCGCATCTAATCGGCAAGCTTGAGTCTTACGATCAATGCATACTGATTGCTTTATATGCACTACTATCCTCACTTTAGCTACTCATTCAGGCTTATTGCGATCCCTCCTGTTGCCCTCTGGCATTCCTGTTATTACACACTCTCTCTATCTTCTCTCCTTAGCTTTAAATCTTTATTTATGGATAATTAAAAGACCGATTTATTAATCACTCTCTTACGACTTTATATATATTGTTAGTAAGTTCTATATATAAAGATATTGTCACGGCTCTAGAATCC
>AYLM01000570.1:0-21658 GCA_001625345.1 Cairneyella variabilis | reverse complement strand
CTACTGGGTGAACTTCGTCGCTGAAGTGCATCGTCGTCCCTTCCCCCCCGTCCCCCCCCTCAACTGCGATCTGGACCTTGGAGGCTTCGAGCCAAATATTCCTCCCGAAAGATCGGTCTCCCAAACACGCAATGATTGTGATGAGATGCACAACGTCCGCTCCGCGAATAAAAATAACCCCATGCTACGCCCACGCATTCATGCATAGAAGACGTACACGAGGTTGTGGAAATTTCATCGCAACCTCGGGACGAAAAACATCTGATGTGCGGGAAGTTGTGACTGAAGGCTGAAACACCCGCGAACGTCACACAGTGGCACGGCGAGGCACATGTTGGGTAACAGCATCGTCTAATTTAAGAAGTGAAGATCGCTTCCGAGAGAAAGGGTTCAGGGGGGTCGTTTTCAGAATTTGAAGAGGGCGTGGTGCTAAGAGAAGAAAGATTTGCGTATGTATACGATGATAGGAAATTTGGAAGCTTTGATGAAAGAAGGATTGCGGATCTTTGCCCCCTCCTTGTGGATAAACGGCGAGAATACTGCGGCTTCGCAAGTACGAGCAGATGAAGTTGGATTTGCGGGATGCCTCAAGAGATGCACGAACGGAGGGCTGACAAAAGTGAGGAAGAAATACTCCGCGAAAAGCAAAAAAGGGGATTGTTGAAATGTGGTTGGACGAATCTAGCCACGCTTTGACGATGCTGGCAGTATCCAGATGTGATAAGGGTCCCGAACAAGAAATATTTAACGTTGAAGATGTCCCAGCGCACGCAGGTCTCATGATATTCGACCATTGAATCGATAGTTTCCAGCAGGAAGGTGCTCCTCAGCGTGAAATTAAAATCCACTTGGTGGGATATCTATCGGTTCGTGGGGAGAGAGTTCGGGACCACATGCCTCCCAAGATCATTAGTCTGATAGATGTCGCAAGTCTGGGACATGTCTAAGAGAACCATGCAGGATCCTTGAGACCACTCAATACAGGTCTTCTGAATATGCCGAGGAAAAATAGATAGTGAATGCCGCTGGTCCAGGAGCATCCAGTTGGACTTACCTCCGTAGCCATCATCTTTTGACAGATGATTGGATGCTCGGGAGTATGAGAGATCTCTTGCTGATCGAGGGTTGCTGATTCTCGTTCAGGGAAGAATTCTCCGCTGTCAAGCCTGTCATAATGGTGGTCGTAAGGTATAGTAGTGCGGGGAGGAGAAGTGAAGAGGATGGCGATAAGTATAACGGATGAGAAGAGAGTAATAAAGTACGAAGTACTGGAGTCTGATCAGCCTTGTGAAACTTCTACCCCACTTGGATTTGCCCCAATGCAGACCAAAATCCAGGATTCCAAGAGCGTGGTCGAGGTCCGTGGGTCGTTTTAGGTGATCTCGTCGAAGGTAAAATGTAAAACGGCTATGTGTGCAATCAGCCGCCATTACGAGGTACGCTGCTGACTTTAAGTTGCTGAAACTTCATCTATCTCGAATTCTCAACCCTAGAAGGGTGGGAGGCTACTGCTAGCACTGCATGAAAGTCGTGTCCAGACAGCAGGTGAAATTGTTGCTTCGCTCCGTGATTCCAGATTGCGGTTCCATGAGATGAAGTATTCGAATTTCGAGAAGCCCGCAATAATTAAGAGGCGGCCTGTGTGGAGGTCCAGACCAGCGGACGAAATATTGAAAGTCTAGAAAAGCTGTCAGAGCAACTGATACATCAAAAAAGCTTCGGACAGATGGGAAAACACTTTTGGTGAGGTTTCAATCCAGCATCTCCTCTAACTCAATCGAATTCGGCCCCTTTTGGCGCTCAGTGTCTCTCATGCAATACATCGCTGGCGTTATTGAAGCCTTTGCGCATCTCAGGCCAAAATCACAGGATGGAGTTTTCTCAGGCCCGAGGTGACAAGGGTTGATTATGCAAGACCCGCTGCACAACTTCACATAAGTTCATATGGAGCACCCCAGCTCCAACCCGCGCGCCACCATATCCACAAGGTCTTTGAGTGGTGGCATTCCGGACGAGGCTGCGTTCCAGGAGCCGAATGTCAACTTGACACAGTTACATAGTAAGAACTGGTTGAGGCGACACCATGATACTTTCCCGTTGCCTGGGGAAAAACTTGGGAAGTTGGGACAGAAATCTGCTCATACCAAAGTAAATTTTTTGAATCGAAACGTTTCTAGAGTCAATTAACCTTCCTCGGTCTAGTAGCTTTGGCCAAGAGTTTGGTACCGAGGGAGCAGTTGGAACTGATAGAAATAGGTGGGCGGCGGATAAGCCGTTGTAAAATAACCGCCAGCCTGCCCGGCGTCGTAATCACAGATGCTTTGTCTTGGAACCCGGAACCGTTGGTCTTTGCTGCCACTTATTAATTTTTCAGACCCTTCAATTTGGTCATCATTAACATTTTCTCCGGATGTTTGTAAGAGTTCCAAAAGTTTCTGGAATCTGGCTTCTTGAGTCGAGATTTGGGCGTCTTCTCTCCGGCTTGGAGTTGTTTTGAAATCCCCTGTCATCTTGAACGAGAGCTGGGGACTCATTCGCTCGAACTCCGAAGCCCTTGCATGAAGTTGCAAGAAAATGGGACGAATTGCATGGCGATCACCGCGAGGATCTGAAGCAAAAGCAATGTCGGGCTCTCGGCCCAAACCCCATCTTCGAGTTTAGCATGCAGGCGTTTCTATTTGCGAGGGACGTACATTGGACGCACAGTTTTCTACCTCTCGTGGAATCGTGGACCAGTCGTTTCCTCGAGTGTGGTGGCATTGTTGATATGAGTGAGAAGTTGATAAATGTCCCTTTCATCCCACCCAACCAACACCTTCAACTCAACCGCCCAGTCACCAACGTACATCCGAACTGTGGACACGGCGGCATTATATTTCATTTGAGGACTCAAAGGCTCTCTTATACCCCATGCAGCACAAACCCGGCCTTCACGAATCGCCGGTGATACTAACCCCCCTGAATAGATGTTAGTACGTCAAGGCCGGCACGGATAATTTTGTGGCGAATTTTGGCTCGTGCAAGCCTTAACGTACTAACATTTATTCCAGGGGACGGGGGGGATTGTAAACGGTCTGACAAGGCAAGGCTACTGTACTACGCAGGGGTGCTCAGGATGTAGGGGTTAATTGACTTGGGTTATTCTTTGGGATTAGGAAAAGGAGAACAGACCTGCACTCTTCCTGCAGCCTTTGCTGCTCCATTCACAAGCAGCTTGTTACTCGTCACTTCGAAAAAGCACATCGTGCATGAAGCGGCCAGTATTAAGTTCCAGTATTCTCGAATCCTCATACATGAGCCATGGCGTCGGCACAGCCCTCCTGCACCTTTCCCACGAGTAGCAACAATAGACTTCAGGTCCCGTCGATGTCTGAATGCATCCAAATGACCGCACCTTTCTACTCCTCTGTCACCCTCTCCTGTTCGACCTCGGACCTCTCCCCAGACCCCAATAATCATTCCGAAGCCCTCTCACCTCGAACTCTGTACGCTCAGTCCTTCGACCGGCCGCACTCTTCTCGAAGCCTTCCCTCTAATCGATTTCGAAAGAATATGAAGGAGATGACGGGATTTGGGACAACAGAGGAGGAGTTTGAGGCCCTGCCAATTGCAGTGCAGAGAAAGGTACGTCCGAAATACTTTCTGTCAGATGGAAACTATTATCAATCGCCGTCTTCATTCTGCCAATTGGACTTCTGGGAAATGTTCTGCAGTGGGTAGAGAAAATGGCCATCCAAGATCAAATACCTGGGACATCTCGAGAGTTCGAAGCTCATTCTCAACCCAATGTTTTAACTCGACATTCCTATTATTCGACTTGGACTTGTTGGCTGTATTGGTGCGCGACTTCTTCCACCCACCGCGGGCCGTCCCCTTGAAACTCCAGCTACTCCCTACGCACAGCTCAGCGTGCGATTGAGTCGCCCCGAAGCATTTCCAAAAACCCGCAAGCCGCGCGGGATTTGGGGACTATGGTCAATAATGTGCCTGTGTCCGATATTTTGCCGTTCCCGAATCCCAAGATGCTGGAATCTGCAATGGCAATCTTAAATATTTTTCTTGCGCTTTCCCTTCTTTCAAATACTCAGTGCTGGACAGTTGTGGACTATTCAATCCGAAGATAATGTCCGCTTGCCGGCAGGAGCTACAGAAGCTATTTGACGCCGTCCTAGCTCCCATTCCTCATTTAGCGGTGAGGACGCGAGAGGAATGTTCACTCCCGCGCACTTGCAGTACTTAGAAGACGCTATGGGCACGCTGTCATGCAAGTCCGTCACCATCCACGGTACCTGCAGAGTATGCGACGATAGAGCTTTTTCACTTCGTACCCTCGGGTTAACCCCTGGCTGTAACGGCAACACTAATATCTTTTGTCCCACAGTACTTTTCAACTTTGGAACGACTGAGATTTGCCCAAAACTCTCGGTCGAACGCTCTCAATGAGCTTCCTATACAGAGTCACCGAAAGAGCTCCCTGGCAGACAGGCGTGGCGTCAACCTCCCGCTAATCGATCTACGAAGAAGGACCCCATCTCGGCGGAAGCTTGCGAGACAGCAATCTGTGTCGAGTAACGAGGCATCGTGGTTCCTGACACTACCGGAGAAGATAAAGAAGAAGCAATTCACTCGGGAGGAACAAGTAATATTGGCTGCCCGCTTACGTGAAAGTGTTATACTTGACGCAGCGGACGAAGCAATATACAAAGCTAGTCGCAGAGCAAGTCGAAATCTGACTCCACTGTCCGATCCACCTACCCCAAGTACGCCCGGCAGCATAGAAGAATTCCTCGATACCAAGGACGAAGAGGACATTGCAAATATGGCTGCAGCATTTGAGCCATTTCGGTGGTTAGATGAGGATGAGGATTTGAATTTGAAGCTGGTGCTGGACGACTACCATGCCAATCTTGATGGTGTGGTCATCCCTACACCTTCGAGCGTACGACGACCTTCGTTCCGCAGACAAATGTCGATATCGAAGATGCCTTTCGGCAGAAATTCCATATCGTCGATTGGGCCTCGATCCCCGAAATTCCAACCAAACCTCGAGAACGAGAGCAAGTACCACAATCGGCAAAAGTCCCGCACCTTATCGCTGATAGCACCCAAGCACGCATCGAAAGACTCAGTCTCATCGATAGATCCCAATGCAACGCATTATCAAGACCCAGAAGCAAGACTGAAGTTGCGGGTATATTTGGCATCGCCGCAGAAGTTCGACGAGGCAATCGAATTCGGGTTTCCATCGATAAATGGAGTAGCAGATGGCAATGAGATGGAAAGCAACAAGGAGAACAAGCCTCCTGTCCGACCGTCGAAAGACTCGACAAGGATGAAAAAGTCGAACAGCACCACAGAGAGAAACCAATCTTCCTTCCTCAACGACGACACAGCCTCGCTCTTCGACGACGATATATCAATGGTCGACCCCGACTCGCCAATCACCCCATTGTGTGCAGAGCTTGGGTTCAAGTCTCAAGTTCGAGAAAGCCGAGCTTCGGAATCGAAAGGCAGCAAGACTTCTGCCGACTTCGCACATCTGGGAATCACCAAACCCACATTGGTGAAGCAGTCAGAGTCCTACACACAAGCAATGGCAGGAAACAGAGAGATGACGCTGAGAATGACGCTCACGCGGCCCGACTTGCGAGCCGATGAGACAACGTTATACGGATGGCAGACAACGAAAAGCCCTTTACGAGAAGCGTCCTTGACGCTGTCTGAAGACGAGAAATATGCGGTCAAAGGACCTTTTGGCGGAGCTGATGGGTGGGGACCGACAGAAAAAGAAAACGGTGTTGTGAAGAGATTTTGGAATAAAGTGAAGAGTTCTCAGAAGAAGAACTCGTAATAGCTAATATTACGCCTATTGGAAAAGTACTTGAATGATGAGCTCGGAGGAAGATTGGATGCTTTTATGATGTATTTTAGCGAGGTGATGGCTTTCTTTGTTTGGGTTGGTTTGGGTCTTTTATTGTCGGCTGACATGGCATAGCGGTTGACGCATAGAGCTTCGACTTGATACCAATTTTTTATACCGTTCATGAATATAATGTTATTGTATTCTCAGCCACCAGGGCCTACTTCACGGTTTGCAGATGAGGGTTGAGGCGAACAATCCGCTCCGAACCGGTAAGGGACTGGTTTTGCGTGAGCATCACACTTCCTGCACCACAGACGTTACCGCTAAATCTGGACATGTTTGGAATTTGATTCTCCCGCCTTGCAAATTGCAAGATTCCTTACTACATTTCTTTTTTCACAATTGCTCCAGCTCCCTGGGAGGTACATGGCATGTAGCCAGCCCAATGTGTTTCGAATGTTACAGGGAGACGATAGCCCCGGGGGGGGCACATGAATCTCATCACAGCTAGGTTGATACATGGCCTGCCACGGAACTCGCAAGTTTCAGGTGTTGGTTGGGAACATTGGCTGCTGCGACGTCTATACTTTTGACTGAGATAGGATATTCAATTTCTCCACGGATCTTCATACGTATCTGGTGTAAAGCTATGGCGCCGACAGCAGAATCACTGGCCCAGCAAAGTGCTCTCGTAAAGGAAGCTTTGGATTTGCTCACAGTAGAAATAGAAGCTTTCCAGAAAGTCTCGGATCGTGACCTTGGCCTTGAAACTATTCAAGCGTCGGGGCAAGTGAGCGAAAGCTCATCAAGCCCTGGTATTGAGCGCGATTAAACTTCTGAATGCCGTCCGTGGGCCTATGGATTATGTATGGGGTCATCTTCAAAACGTACGTGCGCTACGCAGCGATGGACTTCTGAAGGAACGCAGATTCGAACGTTCTTAAAGATCTCTCGGGCTGGTGCTATCAGAGCGCTGCTTGAAATGGGAGTGTTCGAGGCTCTTTCAGCTGATGGCACGAGCATAATGGCAACTGATTTGGCTCAGAAGTTGAAAGTGGATTTGGACTTGCTCGGTTTGTTCTCCATGTTGCGAGTGCAACTCTCCTGGCGAATTGAACTCTGATCCCCCTTGCACTGGCAGTTCGTCTGATGAGATGTGCTACACTCGTCGGTCCATTCAAGGATACAGCAAGTGGTGAATTCGCGCACACGCCTTATTCCATGATATATCTCAATCCGGCAATCAAAGGACTCACAATGCATGTGTAAGGTCTTTCTTTTTCTCTGCTCTAGACCACAAAGAGATACTGAAATTTCCAATTCAGGATTGATGAGGTCGGATCTCCGCAACTGCAATTAGGTCGTTACTTTAGAGAAAGTGGGTGGGAAAATCCCGCATCTTATACGAATAGCTCGTATGCTTTCGCACATTACACGAATGGATTGGACAAGTGGGAGATCATGGTACAGAATCCTGAGCGGATGAAGGCTCTGGGCCTTGCTATACAGGCGCAGACTATGGCAGCATGTTGAGAGCACTGCCGCGGAAACCTATCTTGTTCACCGATTTCTCTTTACTGACTATTCTCGAGACTTTATGGACAGTAGACTTGTACCATTTCGCCCTGGAGCTCTCCCAAAAATCCAACAACCAGAGAGACTGTCCTCGTTGTCGACGTTGGTGGCAGTAAGGGTCACATAGCACAGCATATGCAAGCTATAACCAAAGACATCAAGGGACGAGTCATCGTCCAAGATCTCCCTGCAGTAATCAATGATATAAAAGAACCACTTCCCGGTGTCGAGCGTATGGGATATGACTTCTTCACCCCACAACCAATCAAAGGTGTTTTGCCCAGTGATGTTCGTACCTCCACCAGCGGATGCCTATACTCCAGGCTATCGCATTTACTGTCTCCGCCGTGTCCTACACGATTGGTCTGATACTGAGAGTGTCAACATCCTTCGCAACATCGTCGAGGCTACGGCACCTTCCTCTCGTGTAGTAATCTCAGAGAACGTGATCCCCGAGAAGGGAGGGGAGATTGGAGGCCGGCTGGGGAGATCTTTGCATGATGACAATGGCGGGGTGTGAAAGAACGGAGAGCCAATGGAAGATGTTGTTGGAGAATGCGGGTTTGAAGGTTGTGAAGATTTAGAGGGCGAGGGGAACGAATTATGGGGCTATTGAGGCATGTTTGGTGTAGGTGAGGGAAGGTGGTAATGGGCCGTTGTCTCGAGCATTGGCAGATATTGTTTATGGATCCTAGTATGGACGAGCCTCCTGAGCTCAACGGATGAATATGAAATTTTTCTGACAGAAAACGTGTTGAAAAGGATCCCGACTTGAAGTAATTCGCATTACCCAAGAACCTAAGTGGAAACTGGATCTTCTCCGTCACGTGAATCCAATGCCATGAAATGCTGCTGCCCCGGTGCTGCCCAGTACCGCCAATTGGAACTCACTTGAGGAAGGAGCTCTTGCTTGTAGAATAGGGCGGCAAGACTTTGAGGAAGGCAGTCGATCCAACCCTGGAGATCAGAGTCTTTCGCACACAGACGAGCTAAATTTTGGATTTTCTAATATACATCTCTCTGCCGAGACAGAAAAGAGGGGCCTAGTTTTGGCGAACTTTCAACTACTGGACCTCGTCAAGCTTGCCACTGTGGCGCTGAAACATCCCGACCTTCTCTTGAAGCTGGAGCTAAGCCACACCAAGGCCAAAGTAAACGACACGCAACGGCTTCGAAGTTGGTTCTACATCTACGAATTCATCAAACGATATTCTAATATTCAACAAGGCTGCTTGGATAGCCGACTGCAAATCTTGATGCGCCATCAAAGCATATCACCGTCGCGATCATGAGGCTGCAAGTTTCCGCAGGCTGGCTATTTACAGCCCTTCTCTTTGGGTCGGATGCCTGGGCGAAGAAGGAGAAGCCAACGGCGAAGCACACAAAATTCGACTTCATCCCTTACAATGTGAACTACTTTGATGGATCGGATGTGCTGCTGTTCGAGGACGCTCTCAGTCACAACGTCTGGCGCTCGGCTGATGGAGGCGAGAGCTGGGGCAAGGTGGATGGAGTGCCAGAGGGAAAGATGCTGGAGCTGGCCATGCATCAGTACGACAAGAAGAGGGCATACATCATCACGAATGAGCGGACTCACTACAAGACGAGTGATAGAGGAAAGACATGGCAGGAGTTTACGGCAGATTCACAAGCTACCATATTTCGGGAGGCCTTAGCATTTCATGCGGAGGACCCTGACAGAATCATTTTCAACGCCATGGACTGTACGGGGATTTTCTGCGAGGAATTGGTAAGCTGGTAGAATATGCCGAGGAGGATTCTGCTGACTCTACTTAGACCATGTACACGACAGACGGTTTCTCGAAGAAAGCTCAATTCCTGCGCTCAGATACGTCCGGTTGCTCCTGGGCAAAGGGAACACCGCAGTTCACCACGGGACAGACCGATTTGGACAGTGATCGGATTCTATGTGTGGTCAAGGGTCGATTTTCTCCCTGGAGGAAGGACTTCCGGCTTCTCGTATCTGACGACTTCTTTAAGAAGGAGCAGGAATTCGAACCAGAACTCGAACCTGGCCGGACGGTTCAAGGAATTGTGAAGATGGCTGTGGTCACCAAATACTTGATAGTTGCGGCATCTGCGGAGGGTACAGATGAGATGGCCTTGTATGTTACGGACGACACGATCAAGTGGCACCGGGCTATCTTTCCCCACGACCACAAGCTTGTTGAAGAAGCATATACCGTGCTGGAAGGGACTAATTATAGCATCCAAATCGATGTTATGAGCTCTCGGCCATCGACACCAATGGGTATTTTCCTTAGCAGTAACTCGAACGGGACATACTTCGTCCGGAACATGGAACACACAAACAGGAATATGTATGGTCTTGTGGACTTCGAGAAGATGGCCGGAATCCAGGGAATAGTGTTGGTCAATACTGTGGACAACTGGGAAGACGTCGAAAAAAAAGGCGCAGAGAAGAAGCTTGTCTCCCAAATAAGCTTCGACGATGGGCGAACATGGAGTCCGATGACAGTCGACAAGGAGAAATTACATCTTCATTCAGTCACTGACTTGTCAAATTCTGGAAGGGTGTTCTCCAGCCCGGCTCCAGGAATTGTTATGGGCGTTGGTAACCTCGGAGATCATCTCAAGGATTACAGAGATGGCAACCTCTATGTTTCCGATGATGCTGGTCTAACTTGGAGCAAGGCGCTAGATGGACCGCATAAGTACGAATTTGGTGACCAAGGCACTGTCCTTGTGGCCATCGAAGAGGGCATGACTGACGAGTACCATTACTCCTTCAACCATGGCAAGAAGTGGCACAAGGCAAAACTCGATGCGAAAGTCGAGCCGGTGCAATTAACGACTACCCAAGATTCGACTACTCTTAAGTTCTTGCTCGAGGCCGTCGACGATGAAAAGCCGAATGCCAGGGGTTACATCTTTACGCTCGATTTCGAGGATATGCATGAGGCACAGTGTACGGCTGACGATATGGAAGATTGGTTCGCAAGAGTTGATGGGGACAGAAAGCCAACCTGTATAATGGGACATACCCAATCATACAGCCGACGGATAGCGGACCACGAATGCTTCCTTAAAAAGGAGTTTGAAAATCCCCAGCCCAAGTTCGAGCCTTGCGAATGCACGAAGGACGACTTCGAATGCGATTTCAACTTTGTAAGAAGTGCCGATCGTGAAGAGTGCGTGCGTGCTCCAGGAGTTTCTCTTTTCATTCCGGACGGTGAATGTAAAGCATTTGGTCCGGATGACACTTTCAAGGGATCTTCCGGCTGGCGTCTCATTCCCGGGAATGACTGCAAGCGTACATCTGGCAAACAGTTAGATGATCTAGTTGACACGAAGTGTTCCGAGGCGGGCGGGCCAACTCCAGCGGATGGTAAAATTCAGTACACCTTGAACCAATTCAAAGGAACTGATCGATTCTACAACAAAGTCTATCTGGAGCGAACAGATGTTAGCACTGGCTCTGATGAGACCGTTCTTATGCGATCAGATACAGAGCCAGGCGTCTTTCTATCTAACGATCATGGAAAGACTTTCGAGCAGATTCTGAAGGATGAAGATATCGTATACATATACCCTCACCCATATTTCAAAGATATGGTGTTCTTCATTACTCAAACCAAAACGGTCTTCTACTCTACTGAGCGTGGCCGGAATATCAGATCATTCGAAGCGCCGTTTCCACCGAATAAAGACCAACTACCGGTCATGAATTTCCACCCTACTAATAAGGATTGGATCATCTGGATCGGTGCGAGGGGCTGTGACACCGAAGAAGGATGCCATTCTGTTGCGTCCGTCACCAGAGATCGGGGTGATGACAGATGGGTGACTATCCAACGATATGTCGGCAGGTGCGAATTTATCAAGGAGACCGACAATCCGTATATGACACTTCCTCCCGATGAAGAGAGTAAGAAGAGCCGGGATAAACTTATTTACTGCGAAGTCCGCGAGAGGGAGAGCAATGAGAAGGAGAACAACCCTTTCAAACTTGTTTCCAGTGATGATTTCTTCGAAGAGCCGCCCAAGGTACATTTTACAAATGTCATCGAGTTTGCAACGATGTCTGAATTCATCGTCGTGGCTACAAAAGACGAGGAAAATGAAACCATGAGAGTCTCAGCTAGCGCCGATGGGCTCAATTTTGCAGAAGCCAAATTCCCGTATGGCTTCGTGGTTCCGCATCAGCGTGGCTACACCGTTCTGGATAGCTCGACGAATTCGATCTTCCTTCTTGTCCTGGTCAACAAAGAAGCAGGCCTTGAGTATGGATCTCTGATCAAGAGTAATTCCAACGGCACTTACTACACAATGAGCTTAAATAACATCGACCTCGATGAATTCGGATATGTGGACTTCGAGAAGATGAATAGTATCCAGGGTGTCGCCATGGTGAATGTTGTTGCAAACGTCGATTCCAAGAACTTCGCGAAGGAGGGAAAGAAGATTAAGACTATGATCACGCACAACGATGGCGGAGAGTGGGCCTATCTTCCCCCGCCAAAAGTAGACGCGGAGGATAAGAAGTTTGATTGCAGTGGCTCTCTCGACAAGTGTGCACTTCACATCCACGGATATACCGAGCGCATCGATAAATCCCACATCTACTCGTCGCCTTCAGCAATCGGCTTGATGTTCGGTACTGGAAATGTTGGAGAGTACCTTACAGGCAAAAATGAAGCAGACACATTCATGAGCTCTGACGCCGGTATTACCTGGAAGTCGGTCAAGAAGGGCTCATACATGTGGGAGTTTGGTGACCAAGGTTCAATCCTAGTGATTGTCAAGGAAAGATCTCCTACCAATGAGGTCTTTTACTCGAGGGATGAGGGCGACACTTGGAAATCGTATAAATTCTCTGAGAAAGAAATCAGAATTGATGATCTCACCACCCTTCCAAACGACAACTCACGTAACTTCCTGCTATGGGGCACAGACGGTGATGAGGCCGTTACTATCAATATTGATTTCTCGGGCTTGACAGACCAACAATGCAAGCTGAACGAGAATGATGTTACGGGCGGCGACTATTACTTGTGGAGACCCAAGCATCCAAAGCTGTCAGACGACTGCTTGTTTGGTCACGTTTCAGAGTATCACCGCAAGAGGACAGATGCGAACTGCTATAATGGCCGCTTGATTCCTCACTTGCACAATGTTGCGAGAAATTGTTCTTGTGAAAGACAGGACTTTGAGTGGTAAGACTCCAAAACCTATTGAAATTCTAGCCTTGCTAACAAAATCTTAGTGACTGGAACTACGAGCGCCAAATCGATGGCTCATGTGCTCTCGTCAAAGACTACTCACCTCCTGACCACTCACTTATCTGCAAGACAGATGAGAACATGGTCGAGTACTTTGACCCAACAGGATACCGACGTATCCCGATCACCAGCTGTCAAGGTGGAAAGGAGATGGACAAGAGCGTCGCTCACCCATGTCCAGGAAAGGGTGATGAGTTCAACAAGAAGCATGGCACTTCTGGCGTACTCATCTTCCTCATCGTTATGTTCTCCGTTGGAGCGGCTGCAGCTGTGGGATGGTACGTGTGGACCAAATGGGGTAGTCAATTTGGTCAGATTAGACTTGGTGAACAACGTGAGTCATCTTTACCCCCGATTACTGAATGCATACTAACGTTGAAGCAGCATCTTTCGATGCCGAAGCCCCATATGTCAAGATCCCAGTCGCAGTCATCGCAGGCGTCGTGGCTGTTGCTCAAGCAACACCGCCGCTGATCTCCAGTCTCTGGCGATCTCTAATGAGTGCCATGGGCAGAGGCAGAAGTAGACGATATACGAACAGAAACGACTTTGCCAGAGGCGGCAATTACGATCCTATCGATGTTGACGAGGGTGAGCTGTTGGGCGACGATAGCGATGAGGAAGCTTGAGTTCGTGGATGAATGAAAGGATGGATAGTGATAAAACGAAACGTCCTGGGATTAGGCACCTGGGGCTGGGGACATAGATCAGGAAGGAAGGCAGGCGTGGTGCATTATTCCCCTTGTATATCAGAGCAAGCAGCGTCGTCTTCTCGTCCCGAATCTGTATTTCTTTGTATTGATACGAATCGGCTGCATGGTCTGGGAGCTAGGACGGGAGAGAGCAATGATTAGAACGCAACAGTTTCCAGGACATGCATACCTTGTCGCAATTGTGAACCTTACAGTCAAAATTATGTATCCACTGGTGTGAGTTCGCTGGATTTTGCTCCCGGTAAAACAAGATGAGAGAAGCTGTCCAGGGCTCGAGTTTGAGCCACTTGCTGATGGCTGTTTACTTTTCCCGTTCGAGTGCAGGTGGCTTTGCACCCATGGTCGGGGTTAAGGTGGAAAGGGGCTCGAGCAAGTTTATGCACCGCCAAACAATTATTTGCCGATACGCCACACGGGCAGTGTGGTTCCTAGTGGAGATTGAGGTCTTGAAAAGGAAATAGGGAGTCTATTCTCACTCTATATCTACCGGTACTTAAGGAATGGATCCTCTACGATGTTTTAGTGTTAGCTGTTGGTCTCTATCGTCTGTCGTTCACGAAGGAAAAGTTGTATCACTCCACACACTCATTATATTTCTTCAATAATAAAAGATATTCAATAAACACAACACAACAATGAAGTTCCTCGCCCTCCTCTTCGTCCTTGTTCCTTTCATTAGGTATGCATACTCCTTTCCTTTCCCCTACACATAAAAAGTAAGTCCCACTAATCTAACACGAACACACCCCAGCGCCCTCCCATTCAACCCACAACCTGATCCACCAGGAAAGAAAGGACTAGTAGAAGGCACACTTGCACGAGATGTCGTGGAGCGAGAGGCGTTCAAGGCTGCGGGTCCGGCGGGGTTTGAGGGTGATGGGGATGAGAGTTAGAGTTTGTGAGAAGGGGTTGGGTGTGGTGGGATGAGCGGATGAGCGGACGAGGACATACTGAAGGATTTTGTATGGCACTCTTGATTCTATGATGTCTAGATAGGTACAGTCAACGGATTCATGACACTTGCACCGCCATCAGCTACTATTGGTGCCATTGATATAGCTACTGAAACCGGTTGCCAGGAAACCAGCTACACGGCCAACCTCAATGGGCAGACCAGCACGCTCCAGCCCGATGTCTTTCTGCTGCGTCTCCTTGGACTGCAGGCTTGCGGGCGGGAATTGTGCTGTCATGCCGCGCATATCGAACTGCGTATATCAGTACCTGATTTCAAATATGTAACCTTTGAGTGCTTACACTGTGCAAATCAACTCCAACATCAATCTGTCCCGGTGAGATGCAGTTGATCCTCACACCAGTTCCTACCCATAGTCAACGGACACTCTGCTCTCACCTCTATACCTTATGAGGAAGAAGAAACCCACCCTTCAACACCGCAACCCCCGCCCTCACAACCCCAAACGCAGCATGCGAACTCATCGTATAACACGGCTCCCAACACCCACCATACGTACTCGCCACACTGCTCACCACAATAATACTCCCATATTTCTAGTCCTTGGGCGCCGCATTCTCATACGCCAGCTTACTTGACAATTTCCCCATTGCCGGGGGCGCGTATTTCAGCGCAAAGAAGGGCGCCATGCTGTTTGCTTCGAAGCTTTTCTGCAAATCTAATGAGGTCGTGGCTTCGAGACTTGGGGGGCCGAGGAGACCGGAAGAGCACACCCAGATATCGAGGCGACCCCAGGAATTGAGGACATCGTCGATGAGGGATAGGGTTTCTTCTTCTTTCGCGACGTTGAAGGGGTACCCGATGATTTTGGTTTTGGGGGAGTCTTGCGCGATGGTTGAGATGAGGGTGGTGTAGCCGTAGCTTGTGCCTTTGTCGCTGGTTGTTGTTAGTATCTGCCTCTTGAGGAGAGGTATATTCGAGCGTACCGTAGATACAAGCTGCGCCGTGACCTGTAAGATACGCAGACGTTAGCAGAACGCTTCTAAGAGCTTTCATCTCATGCCCCAAGTTCAATTGCCTTCCACAAGATCATGCCCCTCCGCAGGGTCCCAATCCTCATGGCAAACCAAGAAAAAGAGGTAAGTAACGTACCAGCCAACTCCTGTATAATCGCCTGTCCCACTGGCTGCTGCGCGCTCGTCACCACACACACAAACCCGTACAATTTCCCATCCGCTCTATATGGAGAGAAATGCTCCGTATCCATCCTCTCCGTCGTCATTTCAAGCAAACTCACTAAAGATCGCCTTGTCCCAATTGCACAACGAAACAAAAAGCTTCACTCAAACTAGCAGTAGAGCCAAGGAACCAGGAACCAGGAACCAGGAACTCAAGAACAGAGAATGGTAGGAAAAGATACACTACCGTGGGAAAGATTCGTGATAACTTAGCTCTAGGTCATCGTGAAGGAGCTCCAGCCGGAGATCTACAATCGAGGTTCGCGCAGTACAAGAAATAGCGTGTTGGAGCTTCAATCAGAGGATGCCTATTGGATGTTGGGTGGTGTGGTGATTTTGGCGTGGGAGGCTTCTCCGAGGATGGATGAGTTGAGTAACCCCACTACACGTGACGAGGACTTTACAGTACAGCATCTCCGCTTACACGTATACGTATATAGTGAGTAAGCGTAGATGGGGTTGCCGCAGTCAGAGGGAAGGGTGGGCTGAGCAGAGGTGCTGAAGCAGCTAGTGAGGTTCCAAATTGCAGGAGAAAAGAAGGAGGATGTTAAAGTGGTGTTTGAGGTTCAAGAGAGTAGGGTGAGCAGGGGAGTAGCAGGAAGAACATAGCGGCAGCTCAATGTTGACTTCACGAGGGCAGAATACAGGTGGTGAAGAGGACAGTATCATGATAGGATTCAGATGAAGCTGGAATGGATGATTTAATCTTTCGATCCTATTGGCTATTGTGGACTCTGAATTAACTAACAAATGCTTTGAGGACACTGTGTGATGTACTACAAATAAACGCTCCGCTGGTTCAGAACAGAAGACCGGTCTTCTTTATCCATAAATTTTCTTAGAGTTGTCATTGGGCATTCGATTCCAGCCTGTACATTTATAATTAGTTGGTGATTCGCAGAATGGGATAGTGAAGCCGTCCGTTCCGATGTCCTCTGCCCTCAATAGGGTAGAGTCACCACCATCATATCTGATTTCCGACGAATACCCAAGAATGCTTGCCAACATATTCGTAAAATATTCGTCCTGCTTAGAGATCCGAATGAGGTCCGTAACGAACCCTCAAGTTGTCATGGCCTGGTATCCTGAAGACTGTCCCGTTACCTCAGCCCATATGCACATATACTCTGTCTAGCTGCTAGTATGGCCTTCAGCCAGATAGCTGTTGCCTCCAGGCATTGTGGAAACAGCGTAAACGAAGTTGCCAGTGTCGGTTCTGACGTCCAGATGAGGCGTAAGCACATGAGGAGATGCCGGGAAGCTCATCAGGAAAGCTCCGTGTCCAAGTAGGAACTGGGGAAAGAAGGGTTAGCTTTGTGGATAGGTAACTCAGGAGTAATGAACAGGGACTCAGGGAGAGTCAACAACCTTTCAGAAAGTACGCTTTCAGCACAGTCCTGTAGAAACTCATACTAAATCCCATCTGCACACAGCTCATCTTCTTCGCCAACTCAGGATACCTCTCCTCCACATAACAAGGGAATACTTTAGCCTTGTAATTGAAATAATGCAGCTCGTCATATTCCTTCCCTTCGCCCCGCTTTTCTGCGTAGCTCAGCGCCGAAGCAATGAAGCCGTTCGGATCCAAGGTATCAACGGTCTTCGCTGCTGCGTCTGCGATGTGTGTTCCATGCAACCACTCATACTCGCCGGAAAACTGTGCGTAGGTCAGGGGGCGGGGCGGAGGGCGGAGGGCGGTCACTGACTTCAACTTCCTTTCTGTGGGCGTTGCTGAAGAAAAGCTCCAAGTAGCTCGTGACGCTGAAGATGAGATTGGCTCCTTCGAATGCGGAGACAAAAATATCTAGTTTCCCGAAGTTTTCTTGTACGATTTCGACGCCCTCTCTTGCCAGTCGACTGGCTGCGTAGGAATTGGGCCTGCGAGTAATGCCTCGGACGCGGTAGTTGGAGTCTTCGAGGAATCTGCGGGCTACGGATCGCCCTTGATCGCCGGTTACACAGTATACGACGATGAGTTTCTTCTCTTTGGGGGGACTCGTCGGGTAGAAGGGACATGTTAGGTAGGAGACACTATTATTGAAGAGTTGGGGACTTGCTCGTACCTAGGTACGAAAACCTTGTGCTCGAGTGTGGGCTTGAAACAACATTCTTCAGGAACGGAGACCCAAGATAGAAGAGAAGCCACCCAGCATGCATGGCAGGAATGACTTTGCCTCAAAGTGCTGACAAGGCCATGGAAGATGCATCTCAGAGTAGGAAAGAACAATGAGCCAGTTCAGCAGATGCATCAACAATCGCAATTACTTGACAACTTTTCAATTCCGGAAATGCCAAAAACAAATTTGTAGCAAAATCAACATCGAAAAGAAAAAGATTTGAGCTTTCAACGGGCTGGGAAAAATGAAGAGAGAATTGTCGATGTGACAGATAGCATATGAGAAGGAAGGCGATGGATCGAGACTGTGGCTGGTATCTATAGTCAAGTCTAAATCAATGGACCAACTGCTAGTCTGCAACTCTCTCTAGATTTCACTTGAAGATGATTAAATGCCTCCAAATTCAAAGAGACTCACTGCGATGCTGGTGTTGACGTTGTGAAGAATTGGAGACGTTCCTTCCTAAAGCAGGCGTCGGGATTGGCCGAAGCTCGATTGGGTTCCAACCCGCTCGCATTCTCAAACTATTCTCCTCTCCTTCTCCCCTCTTCCACCTCACCATGTCTACCACTCTCCTCCTCTCTAGCAACGAAAGCCACGTCTCGCAAGCCTGCGACGCGAATTCCCTCTCTACGGCACAGTTCTATGCGCTGCAATCACGCAGCGTTGCCGCAAAAGATACCGCCTACTGCCCGTACTCCCAATTCCGCGTCGGGGCCTCGATCCTGACCCAAGACGGGCAGTATATCAATGGAGCAAATGTCGAGAACGCCTCATATCCAGTGGGAACATGTGCGGAGCGGGTAGCTTTTGGGAAGGCGGTCACGGAAGGGCATAAGCATTTCAAAGCGGTCGCTGTTGCGACTGATATCAGTCCGCCCGCGTCACCGTGTGGAATGTGCAGACAGTTGTGAGTGCTCAGCAAGGCGGTCCTTCGGTCCCGAGACCACTCTAGAAGACGGCACTGTGGGAAAGTTGGCTAAGTGTGCGGCCTCAGTATTCGAGAGTTCTGCGAACCCGAGACGCCAATTTTCATGTTTGATAAGGATGGTGCATTTGTAGTCATGATGCTGGAAGAGGTATGTTGATATCTACTCTGCAATTCATTGAGTAGGTACTGATTTATCTGCACAGCTACTCCCATTGTCCTTTGGGCCTGAAGCACTCCCTCCACCCGGCTCGCTGCAAGCAAAAGCCTGATGAACTACCGCGTGATACAGTGGGAATCGAAATCGGCTTCACACCTAAAACTCAATCATTTTCTGTTTGACTTACATTTTGGGGCACATAACCCGATTATGGCTAACTCTGTATACCCCCATGTCTTCGCTCAGTTCCCATGCGTGAGGCACGTAAGGCTATCACGCAAGGCCATCACGCATAAAGATTGGGGCTTCTGCCTAAGCATTAAAACCACATCGGCGCACATCCGGCTCCGGGCATACTAGGTTGTTACAACGTATGTGCCCTAGCGTGTTCCCTGCAGGGTCCACTAGTCTGGACATTTCACCGCTTGAGTCTCGTTGTATCATCGTATCTTGAACATCGCGCCTCGTCACCCACCCTCCCCCTTCTTCTTTCACCTGAGGAACATCTGTGTAAGTCTTCTACTACTTTAGTTTGCTTAAGGTGGAGTCCAATAGCGTGAAATCCGCTTACGGTTGTTCTCCGTACTGCTTTGTCTCCTACAGAAAATATCCAGCCCCTTTCAATCTGCTAGCGTTGGGCACAATTCAAGCAGATTGTTGATTGCATAGCCTATAGACTTCTCTATACCTCGGATATCAAATACTGGACACCCAGCCACTCTCAATCATTTACCAAAACCTTTGCGCCGAAGTCACACACTGCAATCATGACTACCCGTCCTAAAAACATTGGCATTAAGGCCATTGAGCTCTACTTCCCCGGCCTATGCGTTGACCAAGCAGAGCTTGAGAAGTTCAATGGCGTCAGCCAGGGAAAATACACCATTGGACTTGGGCAGACGAAGATGAGCTTCTGCGACGATAGAGAAGGTTAGAACGGCGCTGCCTTCTTATGAACTAGAGACTGACAATTTCAGACATTTACTCCTTAACTCTCACCACCCTCTCAAATATGCTCAGCAAGTACAACATTAATACTAATTCAATTGGACGCTTGGAAGTTGGCACTGAGACCATACTCGACAAGTCTAAGTCCGTTAAGTCTGTTCTCATGCAGCTTTTTGGCAGTAACACAAACATCGAGGGAGTCGACACTGTCAATGCCTGCTACGGTGGAACAAATGCCGTCTTCAATGCTGTCAACTGGGTCGAGTCATCTAGCTGGGACGGACGTGACGCTATCGTAGTTGCTGGAGATATTGCACTTTACGCAAAGGGAAATGCCAGACCAACTGGAGGAGCTGGTGCAGTCGCAATGCTCATCGGCCCAAATGCTCCCATTGCCTTCGAGCCAGGCATGCGCGGCAGTTACATGCAACACGCTTATGACTTCTACAAGCCAGATTTGACTGGCGAGTACCCAATTGTCGACGGACACTTCTCCATAAAGTGCTACACCGAGGCCCTGGATGCATGCTACCAGGCTTATAACAAGCGTGAGGCTGAATTGAAGAAGGCAATGAACGGATCTGCCCCTGAGACCAAGACTGGCCTTGACCGCTTCGATTACATGTCTTTCCACGCACCAACCTGCAAGCTTGTCTCCAAGTCTTATGCCCGCATCCTCTACAACGACTACCTCCTCGATCCTTCCGCTCCAGGATTTGCCGATTTGCCAGCCGATATCAAGGATATGCCCTACGAGAAGTCACTTAGCGACAAGGGTGTGGAGAAGACATTCATGGGTCTCACTAAGAAGCAATTCCAGGAACGTGTCCAGCCCAGCATTGAGGTACCAACCATGTGCGGAAATATGTACACTGCGAGTGTCTATGGTGGACTTGCCAGTTTGATTGCCAACGTCAGCAGTGAGACTCTGCAAGGAAAGAAGATTGGTATCTTCAGCTATGGAGGTGGATTGGCCTCAAGCTTATTCAGTTTAAAGGTTGTTGGTAACACGGAGGAGATGGCCAAGAACTTGAACATCAAGGAGCGTCTAGCTGCGAGGAAAACTGTTTCTCCCGAAGTCTATGAGGAGGTGCGTCACACAGAAATCATATCTGTAAGCAGAAACTGACGTTGAATAGATGTGCAACCTGCGAAAGAAAGCTCATCTCCAGAAGAGCTACACTCCCCTCGGTAACCTAGAAACCATCACCAAAGGAACTTATTATCTGACGTCTATTGACGACATGTTCCGCCGAAAATACGAGATCAAGGCATAGATGGATGTTTGAAGCTGCATTTTCGTAGTTGGTTTTAAGTTTGTATATGCACTGTATACCAAGCTATATCTTGGTCACTGATAAGAATTGTACATACTCGACTTGCATTGCAAGGTAGAGGGATACATTTAGACAGGCGTAGAATCAGATACATATATTTTCTAAAACAGTAGTGACTATATAGATATGATTTGCAGCTTTGTTTCAATATAGTGCATTGCTTGCGTAGTTAGACCATTCTATAAGAAGGAGTGTCTTAGTCGACCTCATAGGTCGGACGGCTCTATGTACATATTTAAAGAGTAATAGAACGCCTCCATTTTAAGTAGATTGGGGCTAGGCGCACGATCCTTTCTATCCATAAGTGATGCTCTCTCCAAACTCTACGCAGTCAACCGTCGTCGCCGAACTCCTTAGATACACTAAACTCGCTACGGTCGTCGCGTTCGAGAAGACGCATTATTCGAATACATTCGAGAGACTTTAGGGGAAGGACCTTCAGTGAATATTTGTCGAGAATGTATGTGAAGTTGACTGTCGAGTTAGGAGCAAAGGTTAGATTAAGGCTAGCGCTTATATCTACTTAACTAAACGGTAGCCTTATAATGACGGTAACCTCGTCCATCGCTGCCAGCAGGACCAGCTGATCGCTAGCCGGCCAC